>SNQJ01S0028049.1:39082-66240 GCA_010110895.2 Picea sitchensis | reverse complement strand
TGTAATAAAGGTCAATATTAATAAGGCCTTTCAATAAAATAGAATAAGGCGGATGTAAGAAGACCTAATAGAAGCTTCCACTTCTAGAAGGATCTTCCTCTAGATGCTTCTTTTAATAGACATATTTAGTATAAATAGGAGTCCAGGGTATGAGAACCCTATCTTGGATATTATTGTAATAGAGCTTTGTTCAACTAGAGGTTGCCCCCTCGAAGAGGGCCATGAACATTGCTTTCAGATTCAAAGTGTTATTTTTGTTGTTATTCTTATATCATTCAATGCTATTGTGGTGAATGTTCTGGTTATATTGCTGTTATTCTGCCATTTCTAGAATTTTATTTATGTTATGCATACATTTTATATCTGGTATATTATAGTTGGATTCAGTAGATCCGCGGAGAGGATGAGATCAAGAGTCTTTCAACACTCGCAAGCTCAGGATGGATAGTATCCGTCAGATCCGAAGGAACGTGGGCCGTTTATTTGGCACTCTGAAATATCGACATTTAGGGAGTCGAAAGAGTGTGGGGGAAGTTGTTTTCGAGAATCGTGAGTCGCGAAATCTCGATAAGTGAAGGAAGGATCTAGAACATCAGATCATGGGGAACAAGGACCGTTGATCTGGCGTAAGAGGTAATCACGGGTTCGCATTTCAGGAGAAGGGGAGAGATCCACTTCACAAACTCTCGACACGCGAAATCCTGACGCGCTCAAAGGTTGGGCCGTAGGTCGGAGATGAAGGTCATATCAGTGACGATTTAAAGGCAGGAGCTGGGAACTGTTAGCCCGTTTCGGGTTTTTGGGAATCGAAGGAGTCAGGGTGACTCACAACGGAAGTCTTGACATCACGAAAAGTGACACGCCTTTTGGGGTTAAGTCTGTGGTCACGTAGAGTGGAGGCTCGCATCTAGTGCATGTTCATGTTGGCAGAGCATAGAAAAGGAGATGGTTATATGCGTAAAGGTGTGACACACCCACTACGAAATTAAAAAAATTTCAGCCCTTTTCTTCTTTTCTCCAAGGAATAGAATTCCCTGAGTCCCTACGTGACCTGATATAGACCCTGGCATCCTTTATACGCACTCATATGATCGACGGTTATGGCCACAGGCCTTAGCGGAGGGTATTCATTGAATTTCACGATACAGGAAAACCGCGATGCAGGTATTCCCTGGTTCATTTCGGGTTTTCATCCATCAGAATTTCGCGGCTAGCGAACATGAGGAAAACTGACCTTTGGGAGTTTTGGGCACCGAAAAGCCGAAACACCAAAACCACGCGTGCTAATCCATTTTGGGACTTCGCCTATTGGGATTTCATGATATGCGAGGACAAGACATTTGCCTCTAGGTGTCCCAGGTGCCGAAACACTGAAACATTAATTTTAGGCGCTCCATACTCATTTACGGGGTTTCATACTTCGAGGTTTCGCAAGTTGGGAGTTCGGGTGATGCGATGACAGGAGGTCTCACATCGGGGTCTTCCGGGAGCCGAATTCTGAAATACTAACTCCAAACATACTTCCCTGTTTTGGGGTTCCGCCATTAGGATTTCGGGATATACGATTGTAGTGTCCCCAAGGCCTAGCCCCGTTACAGATCATGATATATGCAATAAATTGTAAATGTGTTCTATAGGCTGGTGAGCCAAGTTTTGTATAAGCTGGAAGGCTTATGAGGTTGTTAGGCCAGGAAGCCTAAGTGTTTGAAGGCCATGAGCCTGTTGTTGTACTTGTATGTATGCAAAATATTTAATAAAATATAAACACTGCTAGGTGCAGACCGACCACGATGAATGAGTGATGGGGGACTGAGCGTCCACAGAGTGGGCAAGGGACTAGGGGCTGGAAGGTGGGAAAGGGGCTGAGTGATGAGCCTAGGGGCTTAAACCTGGAAATAATATTTTAATATTGTTTCAAAAGATATGGGCATCATATGTTTTATCCTAAGTCCTTTTGGAAGGACACGTGATTTCCCAAGTGGTGGGAGGAACGCGTGAAATGCAGGCCGATGGAATGCATGCAGTTCCAAGGGTGACAAGTGCCAGCCCTGGTGCATGCAGATAAAATGGCCAAGATGAGCCGTGAGGGGGATTCCTCCTCCAGTCGACCCGACTGCCCGGAAGCCAGAGCCGTAGGAGCCAGTTTGTAAGAGTTGCTCGTGTAATTTTGATACAGAAAAGAAAGTCTGTGTTTGTTCTGAAGAATCTGTGTACACCCCTGTCCAGAGCTATGGAGTCTGTGTCTATCTCTGAGAAAACCTGTGTGCGCATTCCCTGAACGGGAGCCTGTGCTGAATTTGAGTGAAAGTATCTTTTTTATTCGAGGAAGCTGAGCTAGCCTGTGCGTGGATTCCCTATTTCGAAATTAGGACCATGAGATCATCCTGTGACTGTTGAACCAGTTTGGGGAAGCCTGTGTCTGTTTTCCCCGTGGGTTGTTGTGACCACGCAGTACTGGACTACGTGAGGCTTGTTGGCTTGTGAGCGACTCCTCTAGGTGAGAGAGTGCGCAGAGGAAGGAGAGAGCTCCTGGAAGGAACCCTGTAGTTGCTACAGAACCCGAAGACTTCCGGTCTGGTCTGTTCCTGTAACCCAAGGTAAGGGAGACTGGCAGCCGAAGGACTGTCCAGGTGATAGAGAAGGTGCACTCTCCTGGGGTGGAACATGCATTTGGGGAATGAGGGTCTGTGAGCAGTGAGCATGGGAGATTCCTCAGAGAGAATTCCTTCTTGATGGTTGTGTGTGGCTGAATTCCCTGTAACCTCAGCATGTGTCTGGATTCCTTGCCCTGGGGTGGAGCTCAGTCCCAGCTCGAGGCTGACCCACTGTTGAGTTGAGGAGCAGTGCGGTCTATGGCTGGGAGGTTCGTGGAAGGCCTGCATTCGGTCGGTGGATTCCACCATTGATAAAGATAAGTATCTGAGTTACGCTTTGATCATGTTTTGCATGACTGAGTTGTTTATGTATCATGTTTTCTGCTGTGTATATGAATTAATATGATAAGGCTAAATGCTTGTTGAATATAGCAGTAATTCATATGTTTTACTCTGAGTTAAATGTATTATTTTGCTTGAATGCATGTGGTTATATAATTTCAGTATGAGTTATGTAAAATTCCATGTATAGAATGGTAACTGAGAGGTTCCAAAACCTCGGTAGTGATAAAGGTACACTACAGTGATGACAGGAGGTCTCGCACTTAGGTTTCCCGGGAGCCGGAATTCCGAAACCTTAACATACGTATAATTGTATATATGTGTTGCTCAAACCATTTTGGGAATTCGCAGACCGGGTTTTCGGGACTGGTGAGCATAAGAAAACTTGTTGCCAGGTATCCCGGGTGCTAAAACACCGTCACACCAAATACCGTCTGTGTTAATCCATTTCAGGACTTCGTAAGTCGGGATTTCGGGAGATGCGAGTACAAGGGAATACGCCCTTGAGTATTCCGATTTCTGAAATGACGAAGTCTTGTAACCTATCCGCATATTTTTCTTTCGGAACTTCACACATCGAGATCTCGGGATTGACGTGTACAAGAAGACTGGCCCTCGGGTTTCCCGGTTGCCGAAACACCGAGGCTTACCCATGCTAGATCTTTTCGGGGTTTCCTACTTCGAGATTTCGTGATGTGCGATGACATGAGGAGGTTACAACAAGAGAAGTTATTGATAAATATGAAGTAGTGGTATTTCATGAAGACAAAGCTTATTTATTTTGGTTTTGTGATCTCTTCGAATGAGTTGAAGATGGATCCTGAAAAGGTAAAAACAATCAAAGAGTGGTCGTCGCCAAGGAATATCTTTGAAGTCAGAAGCTTCCATGGAATAGCCATTTCTTACAAGAAGTTCATCAAAACATTTAGTGGGATTAGTGCACCAATGATGGACACAGTGAATAAGAGACATAAATCTTTTCATTGGATAGAGGAAGCAGAGAAAAGTTTCAAGTTGTTAAAGGAGAAGATAACCGGACAGCCAGTTCTGGTTCTTCCAGACTTCGGTAAAACATTTCAAGTGAGATGTGACGCAAGTGGGTTTGCAATTGGAGCAGTCTTAAGTCAAGACAATAGACCAGTTGCATATTTCAGTGAGAATCTGAACGAGACCAAGATAAAATATTTCATGTATGATAAAGAGTTTTAAGTAGTCATATAGGTGTTGAATAAATGGAGGCACTACCTAGTTTCGAAAGAGTTTGTTTTGTATAGAGACAACCAAGCTTTACAATTTATAACCAGACAGGAGAAATTGAACCAGAAACATGCAAAATGGTTTGAATTTATGTAAAACTTTACTTTTGTTATAAAGAACATTTATGGAAATGCTAACAAGGTTGATGATGCATTGAGAAGGAAATGTTTGATTCTGCAGGAGTTTCGTGTGAAGACATTAGGTTTTGATAACCTTAAGGAAATGTACATAGATGATTCATATTTCAAGGACGCTTATGAAGCATGTGAGAATATTGTTCTAAGGGATAGGAGCCAATGGATTGAATACTTGATTTAGAATGGATTGTTATTTAAAGGAAATCAGTTGTGTATCCCGAAGAGTTCTATGAGAGAAAACCTTTTGAAGGAAAAACATAGTGGGGGATTGGCTGGACATTTCGGCCATGATAAACATTTACGCAACTAAACAGTTTGTATTATTGGCCAGGGATGAGGACATATGTCAAAAGGTTTGTCAACATATGTAGAATTTGCCAGCACGTAAAGGGGAAAAGATAGAATACAAGGTTGTATCATCCATTTCCAATACCAGAGAGGCTGTGGGACGCGGTAAGCATGGATTTTGTGTTGGGACTGCCAAGGACACAGAGAGGTTGTGATTCCATATTTGTGGTAGTCGATATATTTTCCAAAATGGCACATTTCATTCCATGTCAGAAAACCAGTGATGCAACACACATTGCGAATCTATTTTTCAAAGAAGTTGTTCGACTTCATGGTTTACCCAAGAGTATTGTTTCAGACAGAGATACCAAATTTGTTGGTTATTTCTGGAGGACACTATGGAAAAAATTGGGGACGAATCTATCTTTTAACTCAACATATCACCCTCAAATGGATGAATAGACTGAGGTAGTAAATCGATGTTTGGGGGACTTATTGAAGAGATTGGTCACTGAACACCATACTCAGTGGGATCAGATTCTGCCGCAAGCGTAATTTGCATATAATGACTCACCTAACAGGAGCACAGGACATAGCCCATTTAAGGTAATGTATGGAATGCAGCCAAGGGGAATATCTGAGTTGAGAGACTTGGAGTAGAATAAGTTCAAGAGTGTTGGAGCATAAGATTTTTCAGTAGATATGCAGGAGCTCCTCAGTAATATTAAAGAGTGGTTGCAGAGTTCCAACCAGGAATACAAGTGCAGAGCAGACCAACACAGGAGAGAGATTCAATTCAAAGTGGGAGATTTGATCTTAGCGCATCTAAGAAAAGAAAGGTTCACAAGGGGAACATATAATAAATTGAAGATGAAGAAGATAGGGCCATGTAAAATTTTAAGGAAATTCGAGGCAAATGCTTATGAGATAGAATTATCGGATGATGTGGGAATGTTGCCCATATTCAACGTAGCAGATCTGTATCCTTACAGAACAAATGAAGCAGGAGAAGCAGAGAGTCAAAGGGAAATCCAATGGATCAAACAGATGCCTATAGTTGAAAAGTCACAGATGGAAAAGATCATTGATCAAAGATTTAGCAAGAAAACTCGGAGTAAGACATATCTTGAACATATGATAAAATGGAAGGGACACCTGATTGAGGATGCCAGTTGGGAAAGTGAAGCAGATATCCAAAAACATGGACAGACGATGTAGGAGCTCATAGACAGGAGTCCATGAATTTTTCAGCCAGAGGAGTATGATGCAGGAGCATCTCCAGCAAGCACAAGTGGAGGACAACTGGATATACACCAATGCGCATTTTGAAGACATTTTGAATTCAAAATATGAAACATTAATGTAATAGCTGGAAAGATGTAATTTCTCTTAAATGTTTTGGGGATTGTAATGCAGATCTTGAGCGTTGCTCTCATTTGTCAGTTCGAGACATTTAATGTAATAAATGTAAAGTAGTTGTAGTCTTTAAGTTTGATAAGATAGCTTAGAGTTGTAGGAAGGAAAACTCAAGAAAGCTCCCTCATATGTATTGTATCGTATCATTCTCATTGTAATTAAGTTGTAGATCAAGAGAGCATAGGAGAGCAGAAAAGAACATAGATTGTAGAAGTTGTATGAGCAGATAGTTGTTGCTATTGGAAACCATGTAGAGAGGCACTTGGATTAATATAAGAATGCCTTGATTCAATTTCATGGTGTGTCGTGGTTACTGTTTACATCTATTGAATGGTATGTTTACAGTCTGCTTATATTCTCTGTTATGTATTTGTTTCAATGCTATGTGTATGTGTATGATTCCATGTTGAATGTATGAAGTCTATGAGAGGGAGACTATAAGTTTCAATTTCTACTTGTCCTGAGAATTCCTGCAAGGAGTGCAGTGAAGGTCCGCAAGGAGTGTGTTGACAAGATTTTGAGTTTTACCTCAGAAAAGCTCAGGAGAGACAGAGTTGTTCTTATACCAATAGAAGTGCGTGTATAACATAGAGTCGTTCAAGGTGTGCACAGGATGAGAAGAATCTTAGAATTTTCCAACCAAGTGAGTGGTTGAAGAACTTCTGTTGCAAGGAGTGCACAAAGTTGGAGTATTTGGATAACCAGAGGTTATCGTGAAGGCCACAAGGAGTGTGTGCAAGAATTCCCTAGAATCCTTGAGGTTGCAGCAAGAATCAATCTTAGGAGGGATAGAGATTTGGAGAAGTTCAGAGTGGAGATGAGGTTTGAGGTCACCTTGCAGAAATCAAGTTCAGGAGGGTGGACGCCAAGTTGTTTGGCAAGGAACTATTGAGAGTGTGAACAGACAGTAGAAATTATCGGAGGGTGAAACACCGATTTTCGTGAATCATTAGATTCAGTAGATCCACAGAGAGGATAAGACTGGGAGTCTTTCAACACTCGCAACCTTAGGAGGGATAGTAGCCATCAGATCTGGAGGAACGTGAGCCTTTGATTTTGTGCTCCGAAAAATTGACATTTCGGGAGTCGAAAGAGTGTGGAGGAAGTTGTTTTTCAAGAATCGCGAGTCGCTAAATCTCGATAAGTGAAGGAAGGATTTGGACTGTCGGATCATGGGGGAACGAGGATCGTCGATCTGGCGTAAGCGGTCATTGCGGGTTCGCATTTCGAGAGAAGGGGAGAGAGCCACTTCACAAACTCTCGACACGCGAAATCACGACGTGATCGAAGGTTGGGCCCCAGGTCGTAGCCAAATGTCATATCAGTGACGAGTTAAAGGGAGGAGCTAGGAACCGTTAGCCCGTTTCGGGTTTTTGGGAATTGAAGGAGTCGGGGTGACTCGCAATGGAAGTCCCGACATCGCGAAATCTGACATGCCTTTTGGGGTTAATTCTGTGGTCACACCGGTGATCACGTGGAGTGGAGACTCGCGTCTAGTGCATGTTCGTGAGGGCGGGGCATAGAAAATGAGACATGTGGTTATATGCGTGAAGGGTTTCAGCGGGAAACCAAGGAGCCATTTCGGCTCAGGAATTGGAAGATCCAAAGACCATGAGGTCAGCGGACCCTGCTAAGGTGGGTGTTTGCGTCAACTTGTAAGATGAACTTACAGCATCCTTAGCACACTCCCTGCGCTTGGCTAATCCCTTTTCGACGGTCTCTCTCTTAGCCTTCCTAGAAGTTTTAAGGCATCTCCTTTCCTTCGTCGATGCACTCTCGCAAAGCCTTCCTTCCTTAGAGTGTTTAGCAACCCTGGGGTTCTCTTAAGGATTCCAACACTTCATAATGTGTTTCTTTGGTACGCTTTCGTACTAGCTCAATGCTCTCCTGGCAGAGTGTTATAGAGTGTTCAGTAACTCTGCGCTGTATTTTCTCCTAAATAATCTTTCTTTCCAAGGTACCCAACCACCTTGAAATTTCCTCCCGAGTCTGTGAATTATCCTGGTGTGCCCTCCTGACAACTTCTCTTCTGACTCCACTGAGTTCAGACACGCACTCCCTGGGTCGGCTCACAGAGTTTCCACCCTCTGTCGCACACTCCTTGCACTTAGCCTAGAGAACCAGAATTAATACAACACACTCACAGGTAGAAAATTGTATCTCTATCCCTATAGACGATTTCTAACACACATCTACAACTCAAATACATATGAATGGCATTCTCAACAAAATATTCATTACTCAGAATTTGATAAACATGAAAAACTGTTACTTTTTATTAATGGTGGAATGCCCATTACAATATGTGAGTTCGAGCTACAACTGAGTCTCGACTCTCCCTCAACTATCTCCTACATGCTCTACTGACAATAATACATGAGTTTATACAAGAGGGGCTCGACGAGCTTTCGTCCAAGCTAATCCAATGGTGTATAATCACCATTAAAAAACGCCTGACTATCGAGGCAGGTTACAATGATGGAAATCTGATCTTAATCGGATGCAGATCCCTCGTATCATCAACCACTTAATGGTGACCTTATCTTCAACTTGTGTGAAGGCACAACTTGGCTCTTCCAGCTTGTCATCATTAAATTCCTTCATCACGCTTTAGATTCTCGAAGACAAAATGAGAGGGCAATGTCTCTCCCTTCCTTAAATGCGCACGACTCGTGCTAATCAGCTGGCACGTGCTGAGGTGGAGTGATGCGCTTGCATCAATGGCTCCTAGTAGTGGAGTGGATAGTGTAGGCATGAAGCTCACTAACACATAGTATGTAATGTATTGTAACCATTAAGTTATTGAATAACATTGTTCCCTAGTGTGTAATGTATTGTAACTATTTAGTTACTAAATAATATATGAATGTGTTTCCCCAAAAAAAATTTGGTAGAAAGTTTCAATTTGATGCAACATTGTGATTTCAGTGATTGCAAACTCAAACTACAATCTTAAACTCATTCTAAACTTGTAATTTAACCAAATACTCAAAATTACAATTTAAACCATACACACTCACATTTCATAAACTCACATTTCAACCATTCATTGGAAACCTGTAAATTTACCAAATACTCAAAATTACAACTTACAATTTAAACAATGCAGGGTCACATTTCAACCATTCTTCATGCACTAAATTTTAGCAAATACGACGAATTTAATGACCCATATCAAATACCCCATGTGAATATTCTCATAAATTATTATGATTAGAGTCTGTAAGCCCTCGTCATTTCGTTGGATTTAGTTGAGGTATCGTCACCGATGACGAATGCCCACGAGTTTCAGATTTTGAATTCGGCGTTTTCGGAAATTCGCTCAAGTCGTGAATGCGTGAGGCCTACTGGACCTGCAAATTATTCAAGTTATTGCCCGAGTTGCTATAAATTGATGTGACAATGCAACGGCTTCTACCCAGTTCAGTATTTCGTTCGCTGTCAATTAAATCGTTTCATCAGAATGAAGGGTCCCCAGAAGCCCCACTTCGTATTGGTTCCATTCGTGGCGTTGGGTCACTCCATACCCTTCCTCGACCTTGCCAGGCTACTGGCTCTACATGGCGCTGCGGTCAGCTATGTCACGACGCCCGCAAACGCCTCCCGGGCCGAAGCTCAATCCGCCGGTTTGGATATTAGCGCTATAGTCCTCCCCACGCCCGCCGTTGAAGGCCTACCGGAGGGACGCGAGAGCATGGATGTTCTTCCCCCGGAGTCGGTCGGCGTAATTGTCAACTTCGCCCAGAAGCTTGCAGAGCCTTTTGAGCGCTGGCTCCACCAACAGCTCCAACAAGAACAAGAAACAGGTCGTTCTCCGCCAGTTTGTATTATCAGCGACATCGTGATGCTCTGGACTCTGCAGATCTGCGAAAAGTACGGTATTCCCCGAGTTTTGTTCAATACATGCGGGGCCTTCGCCATGACCCTGGTCTACTCCGTCTCGGCTTCGATATCGCAAAACGCGTTGCAGAAAGAGGGGGACAGCGTTGTTCTCAGCATGAATTTGCCGAGTCCTCTCAGATTAAATAAGAGCGAGATATGCGCCAACTTCTTTGATCCCGACATGTCGAATCACGTGCAGCATTACTTCGTCCGGTGTTTACAATCGCTGAGTCATGGCTGGGGAATGCTTATTAATACATTCGAGGACCTCGAGCCTGCGTACCTAAGCCACATGCGAAGTCTGACAGGGAAGCCCATCTGGTCTATAGGCCCGGTGCTTCCGCCGAGCTTTGCGGGGAAGGGAGGTAGAGGTAAAATGGCGGACATCAGCGAGGACGAGCTGGTTCGGTGGCTGGATTCTCAAAGGCCGCGTTCAGTTGTGTACGTTTCATTCGGAAGCCAGGCCTTCTTATCAGAAAGACAGAACGTTGCGTTGGCGAGGGGTCTGGAAGCCAGTGGGCAGCCGTTCGTTTGGGCCATCAAAATATCCCCAAAACTCGAACCCACGACTCCAGACACAGCAGCAGCAGATGGAATTCAATCCCATCTTCCCGATGGTTTCGAGGACAGAATGAAAAACAAAGGGTTAGGGTTAATGATATGGGGATGGGCGCCTCAACTTCTTATTCTTTCCCACCCGTCAATGGGAGCCTTTATGACCCACTGCGGGTGGAACTCCACGCTGGAGAGCATAACTCTAGGCGTCCCTCTTATCACATGGCCAATGTTTGGAGATCAAAACTTCAATTCTAAGCAAGTCGCAGAGCAATTTGGCATAGGAGTCCAATTTTGCCAACACAGCGACGGCCTTCCAGAGGAGAAAAGAGTGAAGAAAGTTGTGAGGCTTGTCTTGATTGAAGACGAGGGCGAGGAAATGCGGAGACGTGCAAAGAAATTGAAAGAGATGGTTTCCAAAGCTGTGGGACAGGGAGGATCTTCCAAAGTAAATTTGCATGCTTTTGTGCGTGAATTTCGAAACATCACCTGATACTCGATCGATCGCTCCTTCATCGAGCCTTAGATAATACTTGAAAGCTACTCTGTTTAAGACCCGATTCATGGCTGTTACGATCTTTGGCAAGTTCAAAACCTTGAACATTAAAGTCCGCCCTGTTTGCGGTCTTTGTCCAAGTAATGTTAACCTTCCCACTAGTTCAATGTTCCAATTCCTATTCCTTGCTGAGATATGAATCGTAGAGTTCAAATAATAGCATACAAAGCTGTTGAGGTCTTTGACTAACCCTAAGTGTGACCTTCCCCTTTTTAAATCTTTTCAAATGCTTATCTTGCATTTCTTTTTTTTTTGTAAATTAGGTAGTACCTTTCTATTTTCTATTTATATATGCAGAACATGTCCAAGTAATGTTAACCTTCCCACTAGTTCAATGTTCCAATTCCTATTCCTTGCTGAGATATGAATCGTAGAGTTCAAATAATAGCATACAAAGCTGTTGAGGTCTTTGACTAACCCTAAGTGTGACCTTCCCCTTTTTAAATCTTTTCAAATGCTTATCTTGCATTTCTTTTTTTGTAAATTAGGTAGTACCTTCTATTTTCTATTTATATATGCAGAACACGTTACATTAAAATATTTATACTTTTGCCTCAACCTGCCCATAGGAAATCAGGTTTGTTGGCTGTCTAAGTGCTTTGAATTCTTGCCAAAATTGAAATTGTCTTTTATCCTATATAACGCATTAACGTCATTCTATTATTATCAAGACCATTGTTCAAGTCAACATATATATAAATGAGAACTACATCTTTGATATAACTTGGCAGCTGGATCATGATTGGGTTGACATCTTGTTGACAATCGCTTGAAGTGTGTAACTCATCCCATCTGAATATCTTGAATATCTTGCATTTCATTCTGCACAGCTTTGTCATTAATTTTCGTTTATTTCACTCAGATGATGCCTTGCTAGGGGGATTCAAGAGTCTTGGTTGCTTCAAGGTTTTAGATGCATACAAGATAAATTGCTTGCTTTATTCAACTTGATGATAAAGGAGTCTCTCATGTGTTTTTCTTTGGCATAATTTTGAGAGTTATTTGACTTTTGAAGGGTGATTGCATTTTTTTTTTCTCACTTTGAGAACTCGTCATATTTGAAGAAGAAGAATTGTTTATATGGAATGCTTCCATTCAAATTGAACTCTTAATTCAACTCATCCAGCGTTTTAAGTACACAGCACACTTTAAAATTTTGAGTATCAATTTTTTTTTATTTTGCAAGTAATTTTTTGTACTTTCAATTTGAATGATTTTGTGCATATCATATAGTTTAGAAAGCATCTTTTTTAACCTTGAGTAAACCAACTTTTCTAAGTTCTAAGCCTTATTAGTCTTTCTCTAGAGGGACTATAGCCATTGATGTTGACTTGATATTAGTTTGTCTACAAATTTTTGCATACTTTCTATTGCTCCAACTACAGAACTAAAAACATTATTTTTTATATAATAGAAAAACCCATATAACATTATTTTTATATAATAAAAACACCCATATATATCATGATATGATTGGATGATAGATTTGATGTCTTATTTCCATCTTCGCTATTCCCAATGAATTATATGTTGCCATATCCAAAGTTTTTATCATCTACTATACTTTTTGAATTTGTATTATTCATATTGAAATGTTTAGATATCCAAAGTTTATAGTGATTGATAATTCGTTGACTTTATATTAGTTTTTTGTTTGACTACAAATTTTTGCATAATTTCTATTGTTCGAACTATAGAACTAAAACCATTATTTCTTTATTTTTTTATTATAAAAAATCCCGTATATGTCATGATCTCGTTCAATAATATATTTAAGGTCTTATTGTCAGCTTTTCTATTCCCAATGAATTATATGTTGCCATATCCAAGGTTTTCATCATTTACAATACTTTTTTTATTTAATTTGTACTATTCATACTAAAATGTTTAGATATCGAAAGTTTATAGCTATTGACAATTCGTTGACTTTATGTTAGTTTTTCGTTTGACTACAATTTTTTGCATAATTTCTATTGTTCGAGCTACAAAACTCAAAACATTATTTTTTATTATTTATATAATAATTAAAAAAACATATATGCCATGATCTTGTTGGATAATAGATTTGAGGTCTTATTGGGAGATTCACTATTGCCAATGATGGATATGTTGGCATATCCAAAGTTTTTATCATCTACAGTTTTTTTGAATTTGTACTATTATTATTATTATTGTTATTATTTTTTATTTTTTTATTAGTATTATTATGTTTTATTTTTCTTTATTGTTGCATACTTCAAGAGTCTTTCTCATTGTTGCATACGTAAATAGGCCTGCCACACTACATTATTTCTTAAATGTTTGCACAGTGCGACGCCCTTTGACGGTTCTGAGAGTCTTAAGTGTTTACCTAGAGGATCCTCAGGTTCAAAAAATGCTCAAAAATAAAAGTTCTCATATTTTGGGGAGACTAACGCCATTACGTCCGGCTCGTTCTCCCGATTCCAGCCATATATTTACTTTCTCAAATGGACTCTGTATGCGAGAGTTATCATACTCTGGTCGTTTTCCCAAACAGGCAAAAAGTCAACAGGTCCAGTCAAATGATAACATCTGCATGACATCAACAGTGCTGACATGGTAGAGACAAGCGGCGACAAGTGGCAGTCCAACATAAGGTGGTTGGTCAGTGACAGGGATCCAACCAACAACTGACAAGTGGCATTTGTTTGGCAAATGGTTGGGTGCCACGTGGCCTAGTCATGGGATGCCACATGGCACCATGGTATTGGTTAATGGTTGGTGGATTTTTTATTTATTGGAGTACATGGGGTTTGATCCCATGACCTCTTGGGTCAGCCCAAGCCTTTGACAAAGGTCCCTTGCCAATGCACCCTTAGTGGTGCTTGTAACACTAAACACAAAATAATATAAATAAAGGTGATAAAGTAACAAGGGGGGCGCCCAATGGATAAGCCTCAGGCCTGGTTTTGAGGAGAATCCCATGAGACTAGGGGGGCGAGCTTCAAAAGGGGCTTAGCCCAGCTAAGCGCCCTCATTTTTAGCTTGTGATCCTATGCAGATGCCTAATGACCAAGAGCTAAGGGCGCGCCCAGCCCAAAAGGGGCCACTCTATGTATTTTTGTTAAAAATGGGTTTTTTAACTTTAGAAAAGCCCATATTTCATTGTTTTGGGAATATTTTGGCCATTTGAAGGGGGATTTGATCCCAACAAGAGGCTGGATCTTTAGGGGAAGTTGGGCTTCTCTTGTTGGGCCTAAATACTATAAATTCAAGGCTTTTTGAGTTTGAGAGGAGACTTTTGATGCAGGGTTTTGAAGCAACAGTTTGTAAATTTTGACATTTTCTCATGTTGTTGAGAGGCGTTTTTCTCATGTTGTTGAGAGGATTTTGATGGTGCATGCATGAATTTGAGAAAGGAGGTCTTGCACAGAAGACATGAAGCATGTAATGTAACAACAAAGAGCATTGTAAGAGAACTTTTGAGCATTTTAAAGAGCAATAAAGAGGTCCTCCACTTGGAAGCGAGCCTGGAGATGTAGCCAACGATTGGTGAACTCCGTTATCAACCTCTTGTCTCTATTTCTCCTTCTGTTTTGTTGTTCTATTCTCTTCATTTGCAGCATGGATATTATTGGCTGATATCTTTATTCATTAATAAGCGTCAAGTAAAAGTCACATTTGATATTCCGCAAACAAAATAACAAGTTTATGTATTTCGCATTCTTAATGATCCGATGCAAAAAGTACATTAAACTAACTTGTAATTTATCAGTAATACCTTCGTTTTTGGATCAAGTTTATGGTATCAAAGAATTTGGTTGTGAAGGTTTGACAGGAATTGCAAGCATTGGATGCTCACGAGAGAAAAAATCAAGCAAGGAGAAGGCCAACTTGAGGCTCTTGACACAGAGATTCAAAGGCGACCGCATAAGCAAGAGATGTTTTCACCACGGAAATTGGGTCCCTTCAAATCTGAAGATGATTTCTTTGAGGCCTTTAAATTGATGCAAGCCATGGTAGAGGAGCTTTACCATGAAAGAGGTCAGTGAAGGAATCCAAAAGTTGAAGGAGGTGAATCTTCGGTAAGAGCAGAAGGAGGAGTTGGAGGTGGTGGACCTTCGGAACCTTCTTCTCCTTCATACTCATCATCTAATAATGAAGCAAGTGTACATTCCTCCAAGGATAAGAAAAAAACTCATCATTCTTCTTATATGCCGTTGTTAAAGTTAGATGTAAAGTTTCAACTACCCACTTATGATGGTGGATTAGATGCAGATAAGCTAGATAATTGGGTGAGACAATTAGAAGTCTATTGCAGGATACAAAAGATTGTTGATGATGAAACTAAGATCCAACTAGCAAGTCTCAAATTGGGAGGCACAACTCTCATATGGTGGGAAAACAGAACTAGAGATGATTTTAAGAAAAGTGGTAAAACAATCTCTTCCTAGAATGATTTTGTTATTGCATTAAAACAATAGTTTTACCCTTTAACTTACATACAACAAGAAATGATGAATTGGCATTGTTTAAGGCAATCAAAAGGTCAAAGTGTACAAGAATATACTCAGATATTTCGTAAGAAAGATTTAAATTTGGGTATTCCATTATATACACAAGAGACACTCCTCAAATATATTGGTGGTTTACATTCTTATCTTAAGCACACTATTCTTATGCTAAATCCTTCTAACTTTGATGAAGTATGTGTACAAGCCATTCTCATTGAATCAAGTAAAGGGAATATTGGTGATAGTGTTTATACAGATACTTGGCAAAGAAAAGATGCAGGGAAAAAGAAAGAGAAGAAGACAACCAAAACAAGAAAGGAGAAGCCTACTTGCGAACATTGCAAGAAGGTAGGTCATGATGAAGATCATTGTTGGACCTTTCATCCTGAAATGAGACCAAATAAGTTTTTCAATCAAGGGAGAAAGAATACCACAACTGCAATAGTTCAAGTGGATTTTGGATCAGATTCCGGTGAGGAGACACAGGTTGTAGCTATGGGAATCCGAGGTATAAATTTTGTTACAAGTACTATCTCTTATAGATCAGTTGATGTAAATGATGAGTATAAAAGGAATGAACTTTTCCACATAAGGGTTATAACAAATAATGTTAAAGTTGATACTCTTGTAGAAAACGGATCACAAGCCAATCTAATCAGTGAAGATGTTGTGAATAACTTGGGACTTGAAACTAAGTCACATCCTAAACCATATCCATTGGGATGGATATGTGGTGATAACAATTTGCAAGTAACCAAGCAATGTAAAATTAAGTTTGCAATCACTTCTAAGTATCGTGATGAAGTAGAGCTTGATATAGTGCCACTGGACATATGTGGAATTGTATTGGGAAGCCCATACCTTTATGATAGGAAAACCATATTCTACAGGGAGGACAATAAATATTGCTTTGAAAGAAGGATGGGAAATAGTACATTGTTCGTTCTCAT
The DNA here is from genome assembly GCA_010110895.2 of Picea sitchensis. Taxonomy (NCBI): domain Eukaryota; kingdom Viridiplantae; phylum Streptophyta; class Pinopsida; order Pinales; family Pinaceae; genus Picea; species Picea sitchensis. The sequence continues at coordinate 49,788 of SNQJ01S0028049.1, read as the reverse complement.
CACATGAAAACTGATATGTCTTTTGCAGCTACAGGGCAGTTAAAAAGAATGGTAAATGCAAGCAAAAGTTTAACACTTATGTCTGTAATAAAACATGAAGTTAGTGATGCTAAACATGAGATGGTTCAGTATGTTTCTAACAGTCATAAAGTGTCACCAGAGGTACAACATGAGGTTCAACTACATAATTTGATTACTGTTCCTATTCAAAAGGGGAATCATGTTTTGTCATTTTCATTCACATACTCAGTATTGTTGATTAGTTTGTTGCTGTTAAATTGTGTATGGCTGCAAAGTGCGACAAATAATGTAGATGAATGTGCAATTGATGAAATGATTACTTTGATAAACAATGCTATCTCAATTTTCATGTTTGTGTTGATTAGTTAGGTGATTATTGTCCAAACAGAAAGGATGGACGATACTGGACAAGTGGGGAGGCAGTACCCTCACTTATTTACCAACTAATCACAAAATTTTGGAGGTCCAAAAGCTTCCAGTGGGGAGGATTGATCCAGGAAGATCCCCAGGTCCAGAAAATGCTCAAAAATGAAAGTTCTCAGATTTTGACAAGACCAATGCCAGTGCGTCCGGCTCATTCTCCCGATTCTAGCCATATATTTACTTTCTCAAATGGACGTTGTATGTGAGAGTTATCGTACTCTGACCGTTTTTCCAAACATGCAAAAAGTCAACAGGTCCAGTCAAATGATGACATCAACATGACATCAGCAGTGTTGACATGGTAGATACAAGTGGCGATAAGTGGTAGTCTAGCAAAAGGTTACTGGTCAGTGACAGGGATCCAACCAACAGCTGACAAGTGGCATTTATTTGGCAAATGGTTGGGTGCCATGTGGCACCATGGTATTGGTTAATGGTTGGTGGAAAAAGTTTTATTGGAGTCCATGGGGTTTGATCCCATGACCTCTTGGTTCAGCCCAAGATTTTGACAAAGGTCCCTTGCCAACGCTCCCTTGGTGGTACTTGTAACACTAAACACAAAATAATATAAATAAAGGTGATAAAGTAACAAGGGGGACGCCCAATGGATAAGCCTCAACCCTAGTTTTGAGGAGAATCCCATGAGACTAGAGGGGCGCACTCCAAAAGGGGCTTAGCACAGCTAAGTGCCCTCCTTTTTATCCTGTGATCCTATGTAGATGCCTAATGACCAGGATCCAAGGGTGCACCCAGCCCAAAAGGGGCTACTCTTTGTATTTTTGTTAAAAATGAGTTTTTTAACTTTAGAAAAGCCCATATTTCACTGTTTTTGGGATATTTTGGCCATTTGAAGGGGGATTTGATCCCAACAAGAGGCCATATATTTAGGGGAAGTTGGGCTTCTCTTGTTGGGCCTAAATACTATAAATTCAAGGCTTTTTGAGCTTGAGAGGAGACTTTTGATGTAGAGTTTTGAAGGAACAGTTTGTAAATTTTGGCCTTTTCTCATGTTTTGAGAGGCGTTTTTCTCATGTTGTCGAGAGGATTTTGATGGGGCATGCATGAATCTGAGTAAGGAGGTCTTGCACAGAAGACATGAAGCATGTAATGTAACAACAAAGAGCATTGCAAGAGAACTTTTGATCATTTTAAAGAGCAATAAAGAGGTCCTCCACTTGGAAGCGGGCCCAGAGACGTAGCCAACGATTGGTGAACTCCGTTATCAACCTCTTGTTTCTATTTATCATTCGGTTTTGTTATTCTATTCTCTTCATTTGCAACATGGATATTATTGGCTGATATCTTTATTCATTAATAAGCATCAAGTAAAAGTCACATTTGATATTCTGCAAACAAGATAACAAGTTTATGAATTTCGCATTCTTAACGATCCGATGCAAAAAGTACATTAAACTAACTTGCAATTTATCAGTGATACCTTCGTTTTGGATCAACCTAACATGCCTTGCAGCCTTAAATGTTTATTCTACAGATGTCTTACAATACAATTTCGTTCCATTTTTTGATACATTGTTGTTTGCAATGAAATTGGGCAATATTGTTCTTCACCGACATTATTGGTTCACTGGTTGATGCTTGTGCATTGGTTTGTTTGATGTTGTTTGTTGTTGTTTGATTCAACTTTGCAAAGTTGAGGTCTTGCAGTTGTAGTTGGACCTCTTTGTGGTTGTTCATTGGTTTGTTGTTCTTCAACTTTGCAAGCTATTGGACTCGTTGTTGCGGTTTGCAAATTTTGAAGCTTCACTTCTATCATCCCTCGTTGATAGGTAAGTTTTTGTGCCATCGTTTCATTGCTATTCCTTTTTTTTGCTTGTCTTTTTGCACCTTGCAAGTAAGAATTTTCAATGGTAGGAGTCCCTGCCTCGAAATTCTGTTGCAAAACATCTTCCTGTGTGGCTGTTGCGACCATAATATTTTCCTTGTTCTTGAATGCCAATGTTCTATAGAGAACCTGCCTTTGTCATAGCCATGGTGACATATAAAAAATAAAACTAGATGTTCTCTTATTTTTGTTCTTGGAAACCATGTTTTTTCCCTTCCAATCACATATGCCAACTTCCATGTCCTGGATATCGTGCCATAGCTGTTTCCAAAGTAGCAACGCAAAGGGGTTTAGAAAACAAATTCGTAGTTGTCACAAGGGTGCAACCATCTGCCAGGGTCTTGTGATAGGGAATGCTTTTATTCTCGGAGTCAAAAACTTCGTCCACTTGTTGCCTTTGTCTTGTCCTTTTTGTCTTGCAGAACATCTTCTTCCTCTGAGAGGTTTGAAGGATGCATGCCATGAATAGGTTCAAAAATGATATACCTTGAATACTCGATCTTTGTGCTCAACAAATTTATAGTGTTATTTATTTGCATTGTCTCTTCTGTTTGGTTCACTGTTCACTGTACGTTTGTTTTCTTGTTATATGCTGTGGCGACTAGGGGGGATTGAAATTGACAAGAAGAAGGTTGAAGTATACATAGTGGCACTATTACATATAGGATAAAAAATCAACGAACTATTACGACGATTGTGCTAAAATCAATTTTTTTGTCGATTTAAAAAAAATAAATGAAATTTTACTTTTTTTTTTTTAAATTAGTCTCGATAACGTCGGATTTCTGACGTGTTCTAAGGTTGTCGGAAGTACGACACCCAGTTCCAACACTTTAATATAGCCATTTGTAGGTCAACATAATGGTCATTGACTTCAAAATGGTCAACCTTAATTTAGGGTTATAGTCATTGGAATTCTGACGATGACGAATCTATAAATTAGTTAATTCGAACCGAATTTCAACTAATTTGTTATAGTTGCGACATATTTTATGTGTTATAGCTCTGCTAATCTTCATTTTTATGTGAAGGTTTTCTTTTTTATCAAGATATCGAACTGATCTTTGATCTACAGAGCTTAGTTTTGTGATCATTGTTCAAGGCATGCAGAAGGATTTTAGACTTTGAAGGTTAGTTAAATATTTTTTTTTTCTTTTGTCTCCTTTAATATTTTATAACCTTATATGTTTATGTAGATTTTATGTCGTCTGTGAACATGCTAATTTTTCCATGCTTATATGTGACTTGATCTCTTTCCCTAGTTCTATTATGTCATTTGATTATGCTACTTTGTTATGGTGAAGCTTTGAAGCTTATGTGGTAAAATATATTGTATGGTTTGGTCTATTGCATTTCAAGAATCGAATAGATCTAGCACATCATCACTGAACTTTTTAACATAATCATCTTAATATTTTGGTTGTGGTGAAGAATGTGGAGATATTATGGATAAGGTGACGAGAGATGCTATTGCCCTTATGCTAAATGCGAGAGCACAAAAGTCAGAAGAATTTTAATACAAACAACTGTAAGACATTTCAAAAACAATGGGCACGTTGAAGGTGGACCGAACAAATATCATCCCTTGGTAAACTATATATTCATTATTATATCTTTATATTGATTGTATTTATAAAATTTTATATTGTTTAAATATTTTTTATGCAATACACTAATTTTGCATGACTGTTTGTAATTATAAAGTCAATCTTCCCCCCTAAGCATCCGAACGTGCCAAGTACTAGCATAAATGATGTTGTACTACAAGGTGCCGAGGAATTTGGAGTGCTGAATATTGAAGATCAAGTTAATGATCCTATGGAAGAAGATGACAATAATAACAATATAGTTGAAGACAATGGGACAAATGAATTGATCCAAGACTTGTTTGCTCGACCAGACGAGGATGATGATGAGGACATTGGTGATCTTGACGTACCTCTGCTAGAGAAGGCAAAAAAACCACTTTATGAAGGTTCAAAATAAAATCTTCTTTCTGCTACATTATTGTTGGTGAACTTAAAGGTTTTGAATGGTTTGTCAAACAGTTGTATGACATAGATCCTAAGGTATGTAATATGGTTCATCATCACGTATACATAAAGGTTGATTTTTTTTGCTTGTTTTTAGTTTTAATTAATGTTTCAAATAAAAATTAAATATTTAGAAATTATAACATTCTTTACACTAATTACTTATTTTTTATGTCAAATATTCTTAGGTGAATTGATGTTACCATCGTCAAATATTTTACCTCGCACATACTGAGATTTAAATGTCATTATGAAAGAAATTGGAATGGAGTATCAAGCTATAGATGCATGTCCCAATGATCATATTATATACTATGGACACCATGCGTCAAAAAAAGAATGCCCACAATGTCAGACCAATAGATATCGAACCGATCAACTAACAAAAAGGGTGCCTTGTAAGGTTCTTGATCATATTCCCATAATTCCACGTTTGCAACGACTGTTCCGGTAGAAAAGCATAGCACAGTTTATGGATTACCATAAACGTAATAGAAGTGGAGATGGTGTTCTTATAATGCCTGCAGATGGTTATGAATTTAAGGAAATTGAGGAAAAATGGCCAGTTTTTAAAGATGAACCTTGTAATGTTAGGCTTCCATTGGCCATTGACGGTGTTAATCCATTTAGGGATCTTAGGTCTATTTACTCAGTGTGTCCAATTTTTGTTATCAACAATAACATTCCTCCTTGGATGTCAATAAAGAGGGAGCACATAATGTTGACAATGATTGTTCCAGGTATGTATTGTTATCATTAATTTTCTGAATGTAAGATTTCATTTGTATTTCTTGTTGCATAATATCTTGTATTTATTTATTTACTTATATATGCACATCATGTTGGTAATTATGTGTAATTTCAAACAATTAGGTAAGTACTAGGTTAAATATATAAATGTATATATCGAGCCTCTCATCTACGAGTTACTAAAGTTATGGGTCGGTATCATTATGTATGACATTTGTAAACCAATAAGGCAGAAGGAATTTCAGTTCTATGGAATACTTGTATGGACAATTCATGATGCCCCAGGACTAACACATTTTTTTGGTATGTAACAATCCATTGCACTTTAGTTATAGTATATAATTATTTGAAGATACCATGCTGCATGTTTTTTTAAATAATCCCCTTTGTATTATTGACATAATTATTAATCCAACTTTTGCAGGTCTTCAAACAAAGGGTAGATTTGCATGTCCAGTTTGTGGTCCTAAGATCAAATCTCGACATTGAAAAACTTTAGGAAAGGAGGTGTTTGATGAGTATAGGAACTTCCTCTCTAAGAACCATTGGTATCGTACTATTGAAAAACCCCTTTTTAATGGGAAATAAGAGACTGGATTAAAACCACGAAGAATGACACCTCACCTATGGAAGTTGGAATATAACAAAAGTCGTCGAGATGGTATATTGCAATTTGTTTATGTAATATTGTATATGTAATGTTATGAATTTTTATTTTANTAATTATTTGAAGATACCATGCTGCATGTTTTTTTAAATAATCCCCTTTGTATTATTGACATAATTATTAATCCAACTTTTGCAGGTCTTCAAACAAAGGGTAGATTTGCATGTCCAGTTTGTGGTCCTAAGATCAAATCTCGACATTGAAAAACTTTAGGAAAGGAGGTGTTTGATGAGTATAGGAACTTCCTCTCTAAGAACCATTGGTATCGTACTATTGAAAAACCCCTTTTTAATGGGAAATAAGAGACTGGATTAAAACCACGAAGAATGACACCTCACCTATGGAAGTTGGAATATAACAAAAGTCGTCGAGATGGTATATTGCAATTTGTTTATGTAATATTGTATATGTAATGTTATGAATTTTTATTTTATTGAATTTATTTTATGCTTCATTAATGTCGTGAATGTATTAAAAATGGGCTCCCACGAGGAATGCAAATTTATCCCTCTCAATTCATGAGGTTGCCCTACTATCAAGACCTAAAAATAACTCATTTGTTTGATACAATGCATATCGGGAAGAATGTGACAGAAACATTATGGCGAATCATAGATGGTAGGAGGGATAAAGAAAAAGTCATCAATATTTGTAGTGACATTTAGGAAGCCAATCATGCAATGCAAAGTGGGATCCAATCAAATAGCGATGGAGATCGAAATAGCCTTCCCTGGTTATTAACATAGCAACAAAGCAATGATGTAAAATAGGTCATTCGGAGAATAAAATTTCCCGCGGGTTTTTCTTCGAACATAAATAATATCTTAACAAAGAAAGGTAAATTTGGCGGGGTAAAAACACATGATTGGCATACCTTCATTAAGGTAATTATTTTTCTATATATATATTTATATTGGTATACATCTTTTTAGTTTTTTTTTATTATACTTTAGAATCAAATGACGATAGATTTTTATTGTTACAGTATGTTCTACATCTATCTCTCCCAGACCACTTCGACAACAACGTCAAACACATTATATATGATCTTGGCAAATAAATGAGGTAAGTAGTAAATTATATGGAAACTGTTTTTTCCAATTTTTTATTCAAGTTCTTAATAACATATGTTTTACTTATAATGTAATATATTAATTTATATGTTTTGTTGAAACATGGTACTTGCTTGCAACATCGACTAGAGATGGTTGTCATTGAAAGAAAGACATCAAGAAGATATAAAGTATTGGAAGAGAGAAATTCCTCGGCTAATGTGTGAAATGCAAAAGTATCTACCTTCGACATTTTTCAATGCACAAGAAAACTACCTCATACACCAAGTAGAGGAGATTGAATTGTGTGGACCAGTACACACAAGGTCAATGTGGATGGTGGAGAGGCACCTAAAATCATTAAAGGCTTTGGTTAGACAAAGAGCACGCCCCAAGGGTTCTATGGTGGAGGGATATATGCTATATAAATTGATGGTGTATATTAGTCAATATCTTCCTAAATTAGCCCCAAATATGCATGTGGATCGCATTTGGGATGTGAACTCCATTAAAATTTTTGAAGGGGAGCACCTGTTGGGGAAGGGTAGAATGACGAAAGTGAAAGGTAATTAGGTTTATAATACATCTGACTTTTCCTTTTTATGTGTATCGTACTTATTTAATTTTTATGATTTCATCAATTATTAATATTTTATACCTTGCTAACTAACATATATTGGTGAATTATGATTTTCTGATAAATTTGGTCGAGAGTGGGATGCACTACATATATACATTGCAAACAATCTTCATTGGATGAAGGTATGGACTGATAGATGCATACAATGTGAAGGTAGGTTATCAAGGGAAGGGGTGTCTACATTGGTTATAAAAGCTCATCGTAATGGAGATACCAATCTTATGCAACAAGAAATTGATTTATCACATGGTTTGAAAGATAAACATGCAAGCATGTTATTCATCCAATATAATTTCATTATGTTATTTCATAAATTATTAATGTTAGTGTCGATGTGTTTTTCCCATCCATACATTACAAGTTATGTGAAATATGTTTTATGTGTCTAGCATATTGTAGTTGAAACATCACAAGGCTATGTGGTACAATGGTCATAAATTTCGCATCAAAAAGTTGGACGAAAAGAGGAAAACTTCTGATTGTGGGATAACTGCAGTCTTCAAGGTCACTAATGTTTCCTCTAGAAGTGACAGACATCCCAAAGTCTCTGAAAATCAATACTATGGGTATTTGGAGGACATACTTGAGTGTGACTTTAAATCCTTTAAAATAGTTTTGTTTGACATCAAATGGTATAGGCTACGAATGAATGAACGTGATCCTGATAGAACTGTTATTCTACATGATAATAGATTTACCATGATTAATACAAGGTCATTTGAGACAGGAACAAATCATTATGTTCTTCCAAGCTAATGCGAACAAGTCTTCTACTCATAGGTTCGAGGTAAAGCAGGTTGGTATTTTTTGTTAGGTATGATCCAAGAGGAAGGCCGTAAAGTATAATATTATAGAGGAAGAAAATGATCTTGAAGAAGAAGATGATGCAGAGGAACAGGTAGCCGATGTAGCAGATGTATCAGATGAAGAGCCTGAAGGAGATGAACCAAATGTACTAGTAGGAGGCAATGCAAATCTTGATGGTGATATCCATGATGAAGATATATTGCTTGGAAATGAGTACATTGATGACGATGTTGATACGATCAATCCTTACAACACCTTATATGAACCAGATGATATGGATGTTCATTTCGATGAAGACGATCAACTAGAAGATTGATGAATGTATTGAAATGTTGAAATATCTTATATATAAGGTCAGAAGAGAATGGCAAGTGGGTGAAAGTGTCAAGGGCAAGCTTAATTTGGAGACACTTTCTATTCATTCGAGTACACTACGTCAACCAAGGACAATACAAATCATGTAAAGGAGGTACGTATTCTTTCAGGTTCTACATTAATGTATATACAATGTATCTGTGTCATATTTGTGATGAAAAATCCCTCTTTTTCGTTGATTTCTTAATCAACACCATAAAAATACTAGAGGCGAGCAACAGTGACATGTGAATGGGGCCAACATTGAAATTTTTTCAAACTGTATCTGTATGCATTGAAATTTGACATGGATAGGCTATTCTCATGCCTTAACGATATGGGAGGGGTTCTGGACTCAAATTTCACTCACAAACCCACTTTATTCCATCATCATATCATCATGGAAACCATAAACCCTATTTTTCATATGTTTTAGTAGATATGTTAATGATTCCAAATTTCATATTTGTATTTGACCCAAGGTCCAACTAGATTGAACAATATCAAATTTTAATTTCAAGTTGATAAAACAAATATGAAATAAATCCAAGCATCATTTGATATCATCGCAAGAGAGACGAATGTAAATAATCTTGCGATGAATTTGCTATACTATCGACGAAAAAATTTCATTGATAGTATAGCTAATTCATCGCAAGAATATTGTGTCTAATTTGAATGGTGTTAGATGTTTTGCAAGGAGTGTAGGGATTATATTATGGTGCAACGTAGTGTAGTATATAATAACAATCTCTATGCCAAACCTCAAAATGGATAGTAACATATCTTGTTCATAAGACAAATATTCTTTGTATGTTTCCTTTGTGGTGGCTCAAGCCCTCAGTACACATGATGCCTTACAATGAAATGTAACAATTTTACTATTGAATGATAGCGTTATGTCAGCCATGGTTAAGGAGGAGGAATGGAGGAGGTGAAGGGACAATGACATGTGATGAATCAAACCCTATCATATACCAATTTGATACAAATTCCTTGTGAGTCCTTAGAAAAAACCAAAAAAATAAGAAAGAAGCATGCATATCTCTTTGGGATGTAAACTATACGGACTCCTAATCCTAATGGGAAAACAACACTCACCGAATTGTCATCCTCTAAAGGTCTTTGCGCATACACATTTATAGGAATGGAGGAATGATCCATGTTGACCATGTCAAGGATCAAAATTACCTAGGGTTTTTATGTTTGTTCCATGAAATCAAGGTCTGTGATTACATTCAACTAAGTTGATTAGAATTATTAGGGTAATTATTAACAACCCATGTATAAAAATTGACTATGCATTATATGAACATTGAGAAAGTCATCACTCCATCAATAATCATCCCCACATCTTATCTTGTGCTAATTCACTTATGTTGTGCCATATCAACATCGACTTCAAGGTAGGCTTGTGCTAAATTGTTTTCAAACAGATATTATTCTTTTCTCCTATTTTCGCACACACTTTGACTCTCACACACTAAAATCCTTTGCTAAATTACATTCAACACACTCAAATTTTCGTTATGTTTCCTAACAACTACTCTAATCAATGATTTTATTATTTTACCATAACTCTCAATAGATTGACTTTAAATTGTCTATTGGAAATTATGTATAGATAATACTTAATTCTAGTGTATTGAAATCATAATGCACATATTGCCTAAGTCCTTTATCACAAATTCTTTCTAGTTTTCAAATTCATTTTTGTGACAATCTAAAAAGGCTTTTATATGGCATTCACAAATTTCGGGTCATTATCATCAACATTTATGTATTTAGACTCACATAGGTTGGTCTTTCACTCTTGTTAGGATATGCAGGTATACTAAAGGGATTCTTAGGAAACACAGGTTTGTCTCTCTTGCCTGCTTTCCCGTGCCCATTTCAATGGTCTTTTCTTCGGTATCCATCCAGGGTTTTGGGACCTTCGTATCTCAGTACTGGAGCCATTCCAACCCCCGAAATATCGTCAGTGATTGTCACCTCACCACTGCGTTGCAAGGAGAAAGTGACCTCAGCCACTGCAGCACAAGGAGAAAGTGAACTCGGCCACTGCGGTGCAAGGGGACATAGACCTCAAGCCACTACGTGCGTAAGGAGATAGAGA
>SNQJ01S0028049.1:5406-38963 GCA_010110895.2 Picea sitchensis | reverse complement strand
CTCCCAATATTTCCATCTTTTTCAATGCCAAATTTACAAAATCCCTTTTCTCCAACAATGTTTTGAACTTCAAATTCCCTTCACTAATGACTAACCTACCTCTTTATTACCTCCTCCAATCATTTGTTTCCTCCATGGAATCTAAGATAACTCACAAGAAATTGTTGTCAAGATATTTACATCCATAGTTGTTATTTTTCACTCAACCACATTGCAGAGGGTGTAGTTGTACTTCCTCCTAGTCACCAAGATTATTGTTGCCCCACAGTAGTACTAATGTGAAGTGTGGAGGGAATGCCTATTTGCTTTCAAACCCCATTATCTCATGTCATCATCCTTTGATATGGATATGAATATATGAATAACAACATCAATGTCTAATTGCTCATCATCCACTAATCATTACTAATATAAGAAAGCATTATGATTACCTTTACTAACATGAGATAATCATTACTAATATAAGAAAGCATTATGAGGAGTCTTTGTTCCATCATATATCCACAAGTTGGTCCCCTTTTCCACGATGTGTTAGTCCTCGAGTGTGGATAGTGTATCCAAATATTTGTCATACATACATTTTTTTGACTCCCTGTGGATGAGTGCATATAATGGCCTCATAAATTCTTCACATATATTCACATAAATACTAGTATATTTTTATTCCCACAACACTTTTCAGTAAACATGAATCGGGGGATGTTTGGGAAAAGACAAGTAAAACTAACATTTGGAAAATCCATACCCGAGGTGATGTATCATGTTGATCCTTTCAAAGCAACTGTTGAAGTAAGTGACTCAATAGAGGTTGCACCCATTCATTTTGCAATCCCAAAATTTGTTACATGGCCTGACATGTCTTCATATAGTTGGCCTCAAGTGAGCTCCCTTCTAAGTTTAAGACTTTGTCTCTATATGAAAATCACTCATTTATCTTTGTTGACCTTGCCTCAACTAGTTTGTCAGTGATTGAAACTTGACTTGTTGAACCAACTTGATATGTCACTTGGTTTCTTAACATCACAAATATGAGTTGATCAATCTGCCCCTTATAATATGAGTTGATCAATCTACCATTTAAGAAGAATACATATTTGTTGTTTTCCTTTTTTCATCCTTGTATCCTACACAATTATCATTACTAGAATTGAAAGGGGCATTCTTCTTAATTGGTCGCTCATTCGATGGACTACAGGTACAACCAAACAGGTATTTGTTAGATCTGTCTTCGTCGAGCGAGGAAAGTTCAGGTAGACGGAGAGCAACTAGAGGTGAGAAGATTAGAAGAAAATTCCATAGACACATGGAATTTTTTCTTGCTGAAGGGGTGTCTTTCTCTTATGATACTGAGAGCATAGACGACATCGAGGTGCACTTGAGGTACAAAAATTTAGTGAAACGATGGGTACCCAAGGACCTTCCTCAAGTAAACACTGGTTTTTTTTTTTGGACGAGAGGATATATCGCATTGCTCCATCATCGTTACATGGCTTGGGGCTATTTTCCATGGATGGAATAAAGGTTTTTGACGATGGAATAAATGAATTGATGGAGTATGTCAGGCCTTGTTACAATTATAGAGATTGGATGAAGCTAGTCCAATATACATGAGGTATGAAGATATACGGAGTGGCTGCAAATTATGTACATCTAAGAGACAACGATAGAAACAAAGGAGGTTCTATGTATATTGATGGAAGGCCAAAGGCATCAGGCAATATTGTGGGGTTTATAAATATAAGTACATGACCTGGGACAACAAATAAGCAACCCAATTTCATATTTGAGGGGCGGGAACGAAACCGTGTATTCGTATGCGCAATAAAATCAATAACTGTAGGGGAGGAGTTGTTGATTGATTACAACTTGAATCGAATACATACAGACATTGCTATCATGGGGGCATTAATTTGAAATCTATTATGTTTACTTATCATGATGTGATGTGGTGCAATTTGTAAATTTGTATTCCCATTGTTTGTAAATGTATCGTTGTTCATGATGTTTATTTGTTATGGATTTATAACACCCAAATATTATGCACATCATACTCTTAGTGTTTGCATGAGTCATTTCATTTGTTATATATTTCTAATGCCTAATTCTTCATAGGTTGATCATGGAAAAGCACCAGCTGACCCCTCAAAATAGGTAAATTACATGCAATGCACTTCACTATAATGCACTTCATACTCTGTGAGTTTGCATGAGTCATTTAAATTGTTATGGATTTCTAACACCTAATTCTTGGCAGGATTATCATGGAAAATCTCCAGCCTTCCCAGAACAGGCATATGATTAACATTTCCGAATTACATTTAATGTGAAATTTATTATTTGTTTATATAATTGAAAATAACTTTTCTTTCTTGAAATATGTAGTCCATAAGCCATGGTTGTGATGATTGGGTCGACGACAACGACGACCTGTTGGATGACCCCAACATAATGGTAACAATCAACAAAATCATCAGAAAAATGAACAGATAAATCCTTCGCTTGATTGTAAGTAAAGATCAAAATCAAGAAACATAAGAAAGGATAGAGCAGTTGAAGGAAGACCTTCAAAAATATAAGGTAACAACCATATCTTAAAGTGATTTTTTTTTGGTCGTAAGTTCAATTATGAATGTTTCATGTTTATAACTTTTACATTTTCTAATCAAAAAAACTTTTTCTTTCTTATATAGGTTTTTTTTGGCTCTGATTCAGTCGGCTTCTGCAGTAGATGTTGGTAGTAGTCATGTTGCATAGAGTACACCACAACGTCCAGCCAACATGAGCCAACATATACTGGCTAGGCTATTCAGCACTCCACCTGCGATTGATCCCAGTCATACTCAGACTGGGTCCACACCTATAGCTGGGGATTGTGATCATGACATACCCCTTCAACCGAAGGTGGAAGAGCCACATGCAGGAGATGGTGGTAGTACTGGCAGTGATGACACTGTCAGTTCATTTCCTGGATCGTCATGCATTGCCAGCACAGGAACAATTTCATGCACTTTTTTGGTGAATGAGAAAGAAGTTCCAATAAAGACATTAAAATTTCCAGATGTTTTTAGTTGTTTTAACTGTTTCTTGTTGTATATCTGAAGCATATATCATCTTATATATTATTATTTTCTAATTAATGATCATTTATTTTTGCATGTAGGAAACAACTTGTTTTATAAACACTTGCATGACCAGTCGTTGGAAATTTTTGGTCCCACGTTACGCACGAGGTGGAATTATCATAGTATTCACCTCAAAAAATAAATCTTGGACTACCTTGAACATATGTTTGGGGTAGATACCTTCGAAAAAAGCGAGGTCTCCAAAGAGGTGGGCCTATATTTAAAATATATACGTGACATGTATAGGGTTAAATTGCAAAAGAACCCTAGGTATGAGCATCCACCCGTTATTCCTGAGAGGGAATGGAAGGTGTTCATTGAGGACGCAAAGGAGAAGAGATTGAAAAAGGAAGGAAGAAATCCACCTGGTCCAGGAAGGTAAATTACAATTTGAATTCAATACTTTTAGCTTTCTTTATTTTTAAATACAATTGTGGTATATAACATACTTGAAATTTTTCATAGGCTCCCTGACACTTCAAAATCCACCAAGGCAAGGGTTGAGAAACATGGCCAACACAGACTAGGCCAAGGCGACTATTTGAAGTTACAGGCACGAATTGCAAGTAATCAAACATCTTAGCAATATTATTAGTTATATCACCTTCCAGGTTTCTGGTAATTCATGGGGCAACCAATAACAAAAATAAATACTCTTATGCAATGTAGGGGGACGATTTTGGTACCAAAGCCACTATGGAAGACCTCCGACTTGGTTACAAGTATGGATACCAAGATGTTATTGATCACCGAAAAAGATTGGGACAGTCACCAAGATGCAGTTTGCATGAGATGGTATATTATAAAAATCTAACCACAATAACACGGTTTCATTACCTTTAAAATACATTCCCGTTTGATATCGTCCAATAATTTTATATGTTTCTCTATTATTTATAGCAGGGGAGCATAAATATTACCGAGCCCATCAATAGTACTGCATAACAGTTTGTTGTTAGTAGAGAGAACCCACAAGATGGTGCTTCTGTGCAGCCCCATGAAAGTGAGGTGCAACCTCCTGACAGTGAGGTGCAACATCCTAAAAGTGAGGTGCAACCTGATCCTAACATAATTGGGTCGGTGCAACCCCATGATGTTGCTGCACATGAGAGCCACGATGGTAATATGGTTCCTCGACACCGTGAGTATATGGTTCCTCGACACCGTGAGTATGTGACAAGGAATGCAATGCGTGCGAGACTGCAAGGACAATCAACAATAGAAGAGCATGCAGTAAAAGAAGATGACACAAATATCGATGAAATACTTAGGAAATTAGCAGAAAGTTGTGCAAAGAAAAAAGAAAAACCTAGTACTGATGTATAATATTATAATACCAATCATTTATAATAAAAAACAATTCACATATTCCTGTCAATATTAAGGTCTTGCATACCTTTTTTTTTTCTTTTCCTTTCAATGAGTTCTTGATAAATTTACTTTTCCGTGAGATTTTTTTAATATTTTTAATGCATATTATCTAGTAGATAGTGTTATTTTTCTTTACCTTTGACCATTTGAACCTTGCATTAGACTAGAAGGTATAAATACCACATCAAAGTGTGGAAACCCCCTTTGTACGAGGATGACACCCCCACATTATGATTCAACCTTTTGACAAAGAGATGACCCTTTATGTTGTTATTATCTTGTGATTGGTTAAGTCCCTCTTGTTGACTTGTATATTTTGGTCACCCTTATTGTGGCTAGGTTCCCCCTCTTATGTGTTGGTTGCAGCCTATCCTTGGCACTATCAGCCTGTATCTTCCCCTCAACAGCTTTGCCGTGGCTTCCTTGACCCTGTTGCAGCCTATCCTTGGCACTGTCAGCCTATAGCTGCCCCTCAATAGCCTTGTCATGGCTTCCTTGACCTTGTTGTAGCCTAACCTTGGCGCTGTCAGACTGTATTTGCCCCTCGGAAGCCTTTCCGTGGCTGCCTTGACCCTGCCGCAGCATATCCTTGGCGCTGTCAGCCTATAGCTGCCCCTCGATAGCCTTGACCCTACCGCAACATATCCTTGGCGATGTCAACCTGTAGCTGCCCCTTGGTAGCCTTGCAGTGGCTGCCTTGACCCTGCCGCAGCCTAACCTTGGCACTGTCAACTTGCCTCTGCCTCTTGTGACCTCTGTTTTACCTTTGTTTTGTGTGGCGTGCCTCAAGGAAGGTTTTCGTGACCCTCCATAGTTTGCCTAATGTGTTAAGAGAAACGTGACCTAAAGTGGATGCTTACAAGGCAACGTTGGTCTCTGAGGGTTCTTTGATTGATTGAGGTCATCTTGTTTTTTGGGTCTACTGTGATTTGTTTTTCCTGCTAGTCATATCTCTCTCACTTGGTAAGGTCTTCCCTCAGGTAAGTGCTTGACACTTATCCCTTTACTGAGTACATCTATGGGGGTTTCCACACTCAGGTAAGTTTCTAACCCTATCTCTTTTACTATTGTTATTTATTATGTTCACTGTTCAGTTTCATATTGAAGATCATTGAATTATTTTACAGCAGTACCTATATTCATAGTATGTTCAGATTATGAATTCATATTCAATTTCTACCAATGGTTATCTTCTTGATGTGATCTGAAATTTTTTGTTATATTTCTATTATCTGCTTTTTACCCTTATGTTTAGATCCGATCTATAGTAAGAATATTGTGCGAAAAAATATTAAATTTTTGTTTACTTAAGTTTTTACCCTAAATATATCAGTTAGATTGGTTATTGGGGAATTGAGAGTGATGTGAGGGGGGAGAGGGTCCATAAGAGCTTCCACCTTCATGTGGTTGGCCCTGTTTAGTAGAGAATAAATTAGGAATTGGCTAATCTTGGACCAAACCTCTCTTGATCCAATGGAGCAACAACAAAGCCAATGTTGACTTCGTTGCTGCTCCGTCAGATCGAGGGAGGTTTGCTGCAAGATTAGACGACTCCAATAAATTGTTCTTGAAACCAAGAGGAGGCCATTTAAGAGTTATTTCTAGTTCTATAACTATCACGTTTGTAGTTTGTTCTTAGTGAGTAAGTCGATGTTTGAATCTAGGATGATGAGGGGCTACTCCAAAAAAAAGGCTGATAAGGTGCTTGTAAGCATTGTCAAGGTATGTTCTAACATTCTCAATTTAGTGCATCTTAACGTATAGTAAATAATTGTAGTTGAATAAATTTTTTAAAATACATATTTTATTTAATATTCTAGATTGTCCAATGTAGCGATCTATTATCTTGAGTAGGAATATCCTGGAGGTTAAATATGTCCATTGAATAATCTTGGATTTTGTTGTCTTGTCCAGTTTTTTCCTGATGGAAAAACTATCGAGCATGAAGCAACTCATGGCACTGTAACTCGGAGGTGAAACTAGCACAAATAAGGGGTTTGGTCTAGAAGTTTTAATTATATATATGATGCATCATTGTTTTAAAGGGTGTATTTTTCTTTTGTAATCTCCAAAGTAATGTTTCATAAATCACATAGTTATATAATTTCTTAATTAGCTATTGAAGGTTAGACAATATTTAGTGATTAACTGGTTTTCAATTGTATATGTTGGCCATATGTTGAAATTGCAAAGCTTATTCTATTATATGGTCTAGTTATAGAATTTTCCTTGTTTCTCCTTTCTTCTTTTAAAACCCTATTTATTTTTTATTTATTTTTAATAGCGGCCCTGTCCATATTTTTCTTTTATAATCTCCAAAGTAATGTTTCATAAATCACATAGTTATATAATTTCTTAATTAGCTATTGAAGGTTAGACAATATTTAGTGATTAATTGGTTTTCAATTGTATATGTTGGCCATATGTTGAAATTGCAAAGCTTATTCTATTATATGGTCTATTTATAGAATTTTCCTTGTTTCTCCTTTATTATTTTAAAACCCTATTTATTTTATTTTATTTTAATAGCAGCCTTGTCCATTGTGCTCAAAGGCTATCAAGTTGTAGCACGTTGATTTCTATTTTCTACACTGAAGTTGAGCTATAAGTGGCGTTTGGATTTTGTAAATGATTTTGTGATTTAATTTTGTGTTGATAAAAATCAATGATTGTTACAATGGTTTATTCTCAATATTGTTTTGATTCACCTCGGGGTAAATATATACTTCGGAGTTGGTAGCTATCGCAGTTTTTGTGTTTGTAGCTAGAGTATGGTTATGGCCCTTATTTTTTATTTATCTTTTAAATCCTCTTATGTTTGTCATTGGAGGTCCCGCCCAAGAGTTTTAAGATTGAATCACAGAAAAGTGGATTTGGGATCAAAAGGATATCAAGTTGCAGTGCGTCTATTTCTATTTTATACTAAACATTGTTTTGATTCTCCTGGGGCTAAATATGTAATTCCGACAAAATTTGAATTGGCCTCCATTGCAATTTTTTGTACAATTTCTGGGATGTGATATTGTTCCCCATACTTATAAGGATCGATATGTATTTGTCTAAATACTTATAAGTTGTTTAGTTATCTATGAAGATTAAATATTTAGCTATTGAGTTGTTTAGTGACAATTGAAGTAATTTAGTCATTGTTGTATGAAGGTTTTGAAGCACTTTAAGTCTGAGAGTCCATGGCTAAGACCTATACAGAAGACAAGGGAATTCTCAACCAAAACCAACTGATTTTTTGCCCGAGAAATTAGAAGAGGATCTTTCTGAATAATGTTGTTTGGTATAATAGATTGTTCTTGGTAAAATATGAATGGTAAGGCATTGAGAAGAAGGGTAAGGCATTGAAGAGCATTTGTAGAGTTTAAAGTGATAAAATCTAGTTTTATTTTATTAGATTTGTAAGTCATTGACAAGAAGGGTTTTGGTTCTGAAAGCTACATTGTGAAAAAAAGAAGCAGTTCCAGTATATTTCTATGATTTGAGAGTTGAAATTTTATAGGATTTGCATTGGAGTTGAGAAAATGGTGGTCAACAAAACTTCATTGATGATTACTTGTTCCTAGACATGGAAGCCCTATCTTGATTACAATCCATTTTAGTCTAGTGACATTGCCATAGTTTGGAAGCCTATTTTTTAACCTCTCTGTAAATATAATTTTGTGGTGTTGCATGACTTGTTGGTATTTGGCATTACATATGGATTGAATGGGAATACCATATACATGTGTAGGATGTGCACATTTTAACAAGGTTTTCTATGGAGGGGGAATATGTGTCCCATGCATTTCAATTTATGAGGAAGCATGGTCACAATCTTGAAATGCATGGTTGCAATAAGGATGAACTTAGCCTATATCATAAGTATGGTATATATAGGGGAGGTTGTGGTGCCTTCATCTCATTGATTATTAACCTTGAGGACCATTTTTCTTGCTAGTTGTTTGCAATCCATCTCATGTGTAAGTAGTACACCAAGGAATAATTCAACTGGATGCCCAATTTGTCACTAAATTGTGTGTGCAGGGAACTAAATTGGTAGTTTAATTTATTAATATATGAAGTCTTTCAGGCATGTGATAATCCCCAAACATAATCCACCTAATTCATCTTATTTCTCAGGACCATTGCTTTTGGGATGTGGAAGTGGAATCCCCTGTAGGGAAGATAACTTCATCCCATGCCCAATCAACAAATGGATAGCCAAAGATGAATTGGTTGGATTATGTGTGGGGATTATCACATGCTTGAAAGAATTCATCTTTTAATAACTTAAACCATTTCAATGAGGCCACTTTCAACATATGGTATGACTAGATGATTAGATTTACTAAACCCATTTTTGTGAATCCCATAGGTCAACAAATGGTATGACTAGATGATTAGAGTTACTAAACCCATTTTGTGAATCCCATAGGTGCTACAAGTGAATAAATTTTGGTTTGGTATGAACATGGACAATACATTTATGCGGCCATGAGGGACTAATGTTGATAAATTCCTTGCCATTTCTTTGCCCTATTACTTGATAGAATCATCTTTTGATAAATTCCATGCCATTTCTTTGCCCCATTTCTAATTGCAACAACCAATCCATCTCTACCTTTGTTGAAGCTTGAGCCAACTGATGATTTTCTCCGGGATCTTGTAGAATTTGGAAAATGGAATGGGTTGTTCAGTGTTGAAGAAACCTTTAGTGCCTTTTATGAACTTGAGAAAAATAATGCCTCGCCTCTTTTCAACATTTTTTTTTTTAAATATTTAGGTCCGTCGGTCTTCCGACTACTACAGGTCGGACTTCCGATGGGAAACACTCCCAGCAAAGTGTCAGAACTACAACAAGCTTGTTGGTCATGTTGGCGGGATAGCGTTAGAATATTTGTTGGTAGATAGACAGACGTCATCAGTAGTTTTCTGATTGTCCTTTGAAATTAAATTTTTAAAGGCCATCGGTCGTCAGACGTTAGGGGAGTCAGAATACCGATGATAGTCCAATGTTGGAAAAACCACGAAATATTTTTCGACGCCTGTTGATCCCTCATAAGTGACAGTTGAGCGACGTAAAAATTCGGGGGTACGACAATAGGGCATTGTAAATTCTGTCCATTTATAGTAGTGCAGGATTGGTACGCAGTTCTGTGCTTGTAGTTTTCTATTTGTCTTTTCTTTGTTTTTTGTTTTTATTTTTTGTCTTTTCTCCGTTTTCATATAAATTGAAAATAGCTAAGAAACAACTTGAAAATCACAGTTTAAGAGATGAAACAAGTAATAGATGTTGAGTCCTATGAAATAGATACAGACTCCATTGTACATGACAACATCGACGAGGTGTTGCATAGAAGTAGGCTTTTTAGATTGGATGCATTCTCGTATACTATAGGAGATTTCCTTTTCGATGCATTTCAGGTTCTACTACATTTCCGTTATTCCTCGACCAACCTGCGCAATGGATTGATAGATTATTTGTTGGGCTGATAAAAAAATGGCAACGTTGAGGCATTGGAGTCGTATGAATATGAATTGGCATCTGGTTTTCTTTGGTAGTTGCATGGAATACATGATGTCACTACGTATATTTCAAAGATGCAGTTGTCTTCATCTGTAATTCTGCCTGCACATGAGAGGGTACTTTAGGGAGATACATTTTGTATATAGTGGTTGTCTAAGTGGTTCAATATATCAATTGGAATATGGTCATTGACAAGAAAAACAAGATATCTACTATTCAACAAAACTGCATCTAGCGATCGATACTGCATCTTGTTCCATGATGCCAATCTTGTTAGTGGTCATTATGAACCACTAATGTACAGAAAATTATCCATATGAAATCTTGGAGGAACTCATATTTACTTGTCCATCATTTGCAAATACCTTGAATTGCAATGGAAACAGATTATGCATCGTATAGACTGCCATGGCTTGCAGATAACAACAATTGTTGCATCTAGTTGTGGAGATAATTTGTTCAATGCAATTTGGTATTTGGTAGCAACAAAGTTTGACGTGTAGTCGTTGTGGCTTTACACTGTACAATCATTTTTCAATGCAATTATAGGCAGCAACCAACATGCTTTTAACTACTTGCATCAACACCTTTCGCCATATCTCCTAGAAAATATTTCGGAAATTGGAAGTTGGCAAGAATACCTTATAAACATGGCACTGCCATATGAAAAAGGAAATGTAGAGGGTGGCAGATTTTGTTTGCAATGGCTATCTATCATATTCAGAGTAAATATCCAGGTTTGGTCAACCCTGCTAGATGACACTGTCCATTCCTGGTCTATTGATTCAAATTACGATTGAAAAATTGACATCATCTCATTGAAAACATATATGAAACATATCCATTATCAACATTTGATGGAAAAATACCACTAGTTCAGGGTATATTGTCCATGCCACCCAAACCGCATCGAATCTGCATATGTGTAGCATGCTATTTAATGAGAATGAAACTCCTCCCAGTTGCGATGAGGCCATACGGGGATTAAACAAAAAATGTAGACTAACTTATCACAACTTGAAAAAGTTCATGCGTGAAATTTGTCCGAGTTGTGATGAGGCCATACAAGGCTTAAACAAAAAACGTAAACTAAGTTATCAAAACTTGAAGAAGGTCATACGTGAGAGAAAAAAAAACATTGCTAGTATAGGAAATATTGTCGGTTTAGGGTCCAGTGTCAATGCCAACCAAATGACATCGAATCTAGATAAGCATCGCATGTTATTTAATCAGAATGAAACTCATCCCAGTTTCCATGAGGCATTCCTATCCTTGAACAAGAAACATAGACTAAGTTATCACAACTTGAAGAAGGTCATATGTGAGAGAAAAAAAATACATTACTACGCTTCCTTCTAGAGAGAAATTGACATATCACAACCTAAAAAAAATTGTTCGTGCATAACACAACAGAAACTTGTACGATCGCATATCCCACAATGGTCATGGCATTGTCTGAGAGGAAAAAATCACATTTTGTGGGCTAGAACCAACACCATGCACTATTACCAATGAAAACCAACTAATACTTTCTACGCATACTTCCCTATGGAAGAAAGATGCAAGAGAGACCTATATGAAACAAATCATAAACACTCCTTCCATTTCATGTGCAATTTGTGATCAATTGAATTTCACAAAAAACACTAAAAGTCTTTCACACCTGATTTGGAAGAAGAATACCTCCACCTGACACTAAATGATAAAACATTTTCCAGTGGAAAAATTTGTCTTCCATGCAAACGGTCGCTTGAAAATGGAAAACTTCCATAGTTTGCAATGCTTGACCAAATAATATGTATTACACCACTACGATATGTAAGTGAACTTACAGAACTTGAAGAGAGACTTGTGTCTCTGTGAATTGCATTTGCACAAATCAGACCCTGGGAATATAAACAACCCCAAATGGGCTTAACAGGTGTTAGAAAGTAATGGATGTTCTCATTTAACCATAGACAATATATAAATATTGTCACCCAACCATAAGTTGAAGCCAGCCCCGACCACCTTAACCTTGAGAGAGAATCATTCTGGAATCAAACCCTAGGATAGATAGCAAAAAAAGATAGCACACCTCTCTCCAAGGATAGTGCACCAAGAAAGAATAAGAAAAGCTGATCAGAGAGTACAAACCCAGAGAATACTGAGACTACAGACTGGCGGCAACAACTCCTCCAGGACTTGCGCAAAAAACTGGCCAACTGCAGTGTGCACAAGTGTGCTGCTACAATTTCGAGAAGTCTAGCCAAAATGAAGATTGGCCTCCTGTATTTATACTATTTCTGGCAGACTGCCTAGGCCAACTTCTCATTCTGGGTGCTATTTTACTTAGTATATAATATTTCCTTTAGTCGACTTCTTCTCTTGGAGGCTAATAACCTAATACAAATTATTCTCTTAAGCTGACTTGTCTTCTAGGGTTATTATCCAAGTAATTAGGGTTTCTTATTGCTTCCCAAAATATTCTATTCTTGTCAGGCTTACATGTGGAGGTAAATAACTCCCGCAACTACCATAATATCAACACTCTCTCCTATCTAGGGAGGTATTTGAAGGCAATGGTCTTGAGCACAAACATACCATTGAATCGGTAGAATCATCATATCCACATAGGCTATCTCATGATCAAATCAAGAGCACCATCATCACTATCTGTTTCATATGATAGCGTCAACTACATCATCTCTCAAAGACATACTTCATCTAAGTAATTAGGCATGATGCTGAATAAGTCACTCACTCCATAGAGTGATATGAGAACCATTCTTCTAATGTAGACATATGTCCTAGAGGAATAATTTTTCCAATAGATGCTGGAAGCCACATAATGGGTCCTAGAAGAATAAATGTCCTGTACCATTTTCCTCCTGGAGAATGTCAGTCCACCAACACACTAACTATACATCCAGCTAATAATCTTCATGGCAATCAGAACAATGTCATTTAATATGACACAATTGTGTCTATCTGTGGTAGTACAATACAGTGGTACACTATCATACCAAGTAGCACATAGCTACTTAATCAATGACACATAGTCACAACCAGTGGAACACATCCACCATAGTAGCATACAACTATTGTCTAGAGACATACAGTCTCCATAGCAATTATATCATCTGATATCAACTTGCACAGAAAAACAATGTCATGATATAAATTGAATCATATCGGCCATTCTTCCACTCACATCTATGAGATCTGGAAGAGAATCTTCCCTCAGAAGGTAAAACATCAACGATGAGCTATCTGGACTATTCTTCTATAGAAAGGAAGAATATCTGTCCTCATTTATGAGCCTGGACCATTCACCTATCTTGGCCATTATTTCGGCGCTAAACAAAGTGTAACCTGGAGAGAGTGAGTCTACCCTAGGGAATGTCTATCCTTGATTGTTGAACCTGGACCATTCACCTATTTGGACCATTTTTCTAGCACTAAACAAAGTTCAAACTGGAGAGAATGAATGTGCCCTAGGGAATGATTGTCTGGACCATTTCCTAAGGAAATGACTATCCTACACCAACCTCCAAAATAGACCATTCTTTGAAGCTTCTCACAACTGTGAGCTTCAAAAGAATGACTGTGCGGCGAGGTAGAACAGTCTTCTTGACCACTACTGAAAGTGAACATCAAGAAGAAATATTGTCCTAGACCATTCCCCCACACTGGCCACAAGGGGAATCGTTGTCTATGTTACATTAGCAATCCATCGAACCATTCTCATTACGAAAATGACCGTTCGATCTGGACCATTTTCCAAACTAGAAAATGCCTGTCTGTCAGAAGTCTCAAATCACTTTCTGAACTGGAAAGAGAATTGCTCATCCTGGACCAATTTTCGAAATGAAAAATGATTGTCCATAAATCAATAACACATCAGTTCTCCCTCCCAACCTAGGAGTCATATCTTCCTTTTCCAATAAGTAAGTCGTCTCCATGAGCTCCATCTTGAGTATGCAAACTCTTTCATCTTGGATAGAGGCTTTACCAAAATTCCTTCTTATCTGCTCACTTGTGGAGATATATATTGGAGAACCACTTTCTCTTTTCTGGACTTCATCATGGAGAATGTAATTCTTGATCTCAATGTACTATGATCTTTCTGGAACACTGGTTTTCTGAAGGATTCATATAGCTCTGATCATTACAGTATATCATAGTTGAATTCAACTCTTTTGTTAACTGCTAGCTCATAACATCGTGGAAATACTCAAACTGGAACATATGCATGTGGCACTTCTTCTGTCATCATGAGAGTTTGTCATGGATTATAAATCCATCATCCTGGACTTTTGAGTAACCATTTTGATTTTTATCATAAAAAAATTTCACCATGCTTCTGCTGTGCATGAGAGGCTTTGCACCAAGTTGTTTGAATCCATACAAAATCTTCTTCCATATGAATACAAGGGCCTCTTTCTGGTATACCTCAAAGCCTTGAGGTTTCTCTACATACGCCCTTTGTTCAATTATTCTGGAAAACAGTCTATGCATTCATCTGATGTCAACTCCAACCCATGGATATTGTGGATGATATAGTGGCTCAAGTAGAGGTATGTCTAGTTTAATGGAAGAAGCAATCATCATAGTCTTCTCCCTCCATCTAGGAGAACCTCTAGTTCTTGATATCGCAATGCTTACATTCATGAGTCTTCCATACGTTGTTCTTCATCTCATATTTCATTTCCTCTGCTTGATTGATTTTAGTGAGTTTAGATCAGGCTGGTAGTCTTGTGATTATCTATACAATGACTGGTTGTTCTGGCTTTTCTTTCTCTCTTGGAATCTTCATGTTCTTCCTCATGTTTTTATTTTTCTCTTGGGTCCATGGAGTTTTATATAGATTCCATGCCCTGAAGATTCCAACTTCTTTCTTTCATCATAGAATCATGGATGTGGATGGACAACCAAGGATACTTTAAGAATTATTTTCAAAGAAGAATTATTTTAAAGTCACATTGAACACATGATGCTTTTCATGGTTGCTTCCATGGCTAGATACTTCATCATATTCAATGTATCATACAATTTAGGATTGGCTCCCTCCTAATCCTTTCTTCATGCATGAATGCATGCTCTTATTTTGGAAATATATAATCGGCTCCCTCCATCTAACAAAGTCCATGCTTATGTATGCATCCTTATTGCCTTATGCAAAGTGTCATAAGTCTTTTTCCAATTTCCTCTTGATTCTTGACTTCTTTCTGTCTTTACTTCTTCTAGGTTTCTTCAAGATTGATTATGATTTCATCTTATCTTGTAGCTGTAATAACTTCCGCATGAATTGTTACCAGGGGTTGTTGATGTACTTCATCCTTTCATGTGTATTTCCTTGTCTTATAGTCATTGTGATAATAGTCCTTATCTCGTTGTTCTTCCATAAGTATAGTTTCTCTTTGAACATATTATCTTCTAAGAAATAAATATGCAATATATGTACATAAAACATGGTATGTACAATAACTATAAAGAGTATTGTTACCTTGTCTTAGAATAAGAAGTTTGTTTTGTTGTGCTTGGCTTTCTTTGAGGGTTCCCTTTCTTCGACAACTGATGCTTCATCTGTTTCCTTTATTTTCTTTAACTCATGACAATGATTCTTGTAGTGACCATATTTTCGACAATTAAAGCATTGATTTTTGACACATCCTTCTATTGATTTGGTTTCTTCCTCGAGCCAAACTTCTTTTTATTGCTAAAATTCTTGAACTTTGTTGTGAAGGCTTGATCATCGTATTTCTTTTGGGGTTTCTCTTTTGCATAGATCCTTGATTCTTCATGTGCACAACAAGTCCAAAGTTCTTCAAATAAGGGACACTCCTTCCTTATGTTCATGCTTGTGGAAAATCCATCCCATGTCTTGGGAAGACCATTAAGTACTATATTTACCAGTTCCTTCTCTGAAATGATCTCTTCAATGGCTTGTATTTGATCTCTCAACTGAGATATTCTTACATGTTATGATGTTATGTTGTCATCATCATTCATTTTCATGTCACAGAGCTCATTCTTCAGACTCATTACCTGTCCAATGTTTTTGACTTAGAAGAGGTTTATTAGGGCATCATACATCTTCTTAGATGAGTCAAGATGGGATATGTAGGGTATCAAGTGGTATTTTATAGAATCCACTATGATACTCATGGAATTGATGTCACTGTCTTTGAACTTCTCCATAACTGCAACGTTCTGAGGTTCCTTCTCTTTTCCTTCTTCGAACTATGGTTCCACAATATTTCCTTTTACAGTATCCAACACTTTTTTCTTGGAAACGATGCGGTAAATCCTTGTATTCCATGCTATGAAGTTATACGCCCCTTCTAACTTGTTCTCTGACTTCATAGAGTAAGTCATAATTACTTTGACTTGGTCAACCCTTGATTTTGACCAAAAACTCAAACTTGATGTCTTAGCTTGCTGAGAGTACCAGGCGGTGTGCTAGGCTAGGGCGCATTAGTCTATCCAAAAATTAGGTCAATATATTCACTTAAGGTGCCTCAACGAGAGGGTTAGGGTTTTTTTGCTGCAACAAAGACTGGCTGCAACTGCAACTGCAACTGAGCAAATCCTCCCAATCTATCTTCCATTGGTTAGACTGTCTGAAGAAAGTGTGGGCCCATAAGCTATTAGAAATTAATGGATGTGATCGTTTAAACATAGAAAATATAAAAATATTGTCACCCAACCATAGGCCGAAGCCACCCCTGAGCACCTTAACCTTGACAGAGAATCATTCTGGAAGCAAACCCTAGGCTAGATAGCCAAAAAATATAGCACACCTCTCTCCAAGGATAGTGCACCAATCAAGAATAAAAAAAGATGATCGGAGAGTCCAAACCTAGAGAATACTGAGACTATAGATTGGTGGTAGCAGCTCCTCCAGGACTTGTGCACAAAACTGACCAACTACAGTGCACACAAGTGTGTTGCTGCAATTCTGAGAAGTCTAGCCAGAATGAAGAATGGCCTCCTATATTTATACTATTTCTGGCAAACTCCCTGGGCCGACTTCTCAGTCTGGGTGCTATTTTACTTAGTATATAACATTTCCTTTAGCTGAATTCTTCTCTTGGAGGCTAATAACCTAATACAAAGTATTCTCTTGAGCCAACCTATCTTCTAGGGTTATTAGCCAACTAATTAGGGTTTCTTCTTGCTTCCCAGAATATTCTATTCTCATCAGTTTTACACGTGGAGGAAAATACCTCCCGCAGCTACCATAATATCAACAACAAGATCAATTATTAATGTGCCTGTCCAACTAGATGTTGTGAAAAAAGCCTTTCCATAATTCATTAGTGATACAATGACAATTGTTGTGGCTCTCAAAAGACGCTTGCAATACAAAAATGCATATTAGATAGGTAAAGTGTGTGTGCATGTTGTCATGAAAGCATTAAAAGAATTGTGTTCTAGGGCCCTATACAAAGCACATAACATTTGTATAAATGAGAACTGGAACAATGTTCTTGGAGAAGAGGATGAAAGCTCTGCACAGACTCTCAAAACTGCTAGTGAATTTGATACAAGTGATGAATCAAATAATGAAACACCTACAGAGACATTGGTACATGGATTCACTGATTCACAATGCATTCGTGACTTCCAAGACAAGATTGTCGCAATTGCACCTACTGAGGGGTAACGTCCACTTGGAATATTCAAGGATAAATTTGTTGAGGAAATGAACTTCCCAACGTTATTCTATGGAAATCCACATCCCAGTGACATTACAAAATGATTCATTTAACATAAAATAGTTTGATGGGAGATGTTAAATTCAAGCAGTGACTTCTCCTATCACATAACAAATTTGTTTTTCAAAACAATGCGCATAATAATAGAGTAAGTGTTGTCTTGCATGTGGGTGCAAATACGAAAAGGCTAGTTACAAGGAAGAAATTTGTTGGCCAAGGATGTCAAGTACAAAGTAAACCTAGAAAAAAATCCTGAAATCTGATATTGGATACATAGATTTCAAAAACATTCACATCTCTTCTGACTATTTGCAAGAAAACAAGAAAACCATTTTTGCAATGATTCGACAATTGGGACCACCAACATTTTTCATCACATTTACAAGTGCAGATCATTATTGGGATCCATTGGTCGATGTTGTATCTGAATTGCATAGGAACAAGAAATGTAAAAAAAAAACTGATACACTGGAAAATAATGACATTGACTACCTCATAAGAAAAGACCCAGTGACATGTACTCGCTACTATAGACATAAAATAAATTCTTTGATACAATTGATATGCCATGATGAAATGTTTTTCGGAAAAATATCGGACTATTTTTTTGTGACTGAATTCCAGAATAGGGGGAATGAGCATGACCACACACTATTGTGGATAGAGGGTGCACCGATCTATGGAGCTGAAAAAAATTCATAGATCGAGTAGTTTGTGGAAAAATACATAACATGCAACACAGATCATTTGGATCCAGAACGTGCCAAAGTTCATAGACATTATCAAACAAAAATTTGTAAAAAACAAAATAAACTCACATTGCAGATACATCTTCTCCGTCCGCCAATGAGAATAACAAGAATCACGGATCCACTTAGTTTAGAGGACAATGTTGTCATTGAGAAATCTAAATCCTTGTTCTCATTTCTAGAACAATGAGAGTTTGATGAGTTGATGAGCATCGATGTCTTCTTGACAGAGATAAATCTAATAGAAGATGAGTACATCTAAGCCATACAATGTACGCTTAAACAACTAACAATTTTCCTTAAATGAAAACTTTCCCATATCTGGAACAACAGTTTCTCCAAGAACATGCCAATTATGTGGAATGCAAATACAGATGCACAATACGTCCTCAATGCATAAGCTACAACATCATACTGTACCTCATATATGACAAAGGTTTACAAATCTATGACAAGTGCATTCAGAATAATACACAAAGAACATGAAGGAATTCATATTGATGCTATATATATGATACGTATGCTTGGTAATACATTACTTAATCTTCAACAAATTTCTTCTCAACAAGTAATCCACATTGCATTTTCCCTGCCCCTCAATTGTAGTTCCTTAAAATGTGTTTTCATAAACACATCTCCACTTGAGAAACACACATTTGTGATTAAACCACCCTCTTTGCTAGAACAAGAGCTCAACAATTCAGAAGATGTGCTATGTCTCTCTATTATTGATTATTATCTCCAGCATCCATATCCTATTAAGCATATCTGCTTAGCAGAATTCGTATCACATTACAAAACAAATGGTGCACCCATATCAAAAAGAAAAAAATCCGTTGTGAAATGGTTTGTTAAATACAAAAAACATACTAACTATGAAAACTATTGTAGAGAAAAAATATTGTTATACGTTCTATTCGATGAAAACGGAAAACACATTAAAACATAACTTCCCTACATGGGAAGCCGTGTATGTTGCCTCTGAGACTATAGTGCAAATCAATGAATCTAGATTTACTTACAATGTTAATCTGACATGGGGTGATCTAGAAAGTGAAGTTAATGAACTAGAAAACCTTGACAATCTTTATGAGACATTCACAAACCGAAAAACAACCAGATCTCCCTGCGAGTCCTATGACTTGCAAGCATATTTTCCTCATCCTCGAGCAGGAAACATTGGAAAACGTATCAATCTTAGTTTTCAAGTCACAAAACATCCTTTCCTTATTGAAAATAATGAATACCACAGAATCAGACATCTGTTGAATCGAGAACAACAAACAATTCTAAAGGACATTGCGCTTAAAAAACACTTGAGCATGCACACTCTTGTGCACTTGTTCCTTATAGGAGAAGCACGAATAGGCAAGACATTCAAACAAAAGAACTATTCAAAATTCTTATACAAATATATGACTTAAACAACTCCTGTGATCCTATGAAACCAAAGGGCCTAATAGTTGCATACACAGGAAAAGTTGCATATAATGTAGGTGGAACAACAGTCCACTATGAATTTTTGATTCTTATTAACAAGTCACAGTTTCTTCCACTCATCAAGGAAATGTTAGATACCTTGTCTATGATTTATGACAAAGTACAACTTTTCTTTATAGATGAGGCATCTTTGATTGGAAGTCGCTTCTTGTATTCCATTGACAATCAACCAAGAAGCATAAAACATGTGCACACAAAATACTTTGGAAACATTGACATGATATTCTATGGGGATCTTTACTAGGCATAACCCATCCAAGATTATTTGATATTTGAACAACCTATAGTTAACATGAAAACAATGATGCGTGACTTTTGTAGGGACAATATTAAATGCTTTGAATTTCATGCTACAATGCACCAGACAGATGAAACATTTATTGCAATTCTGAATAGAATGTAGACAAACATCCAAACACATGATGACTTAACATATATCAGTTCGAGGTGCTTGCGACCTACACCAACAGACCCAACCTTCCCTTACATGTTTTACACAAATAGAGATGTTGCAATGCATAACAGGTACATGCTATCGCTCATTCCTAGCGATGATATCATCATCAATTCAACTGACCTGGAAGAAGAAAACCATGGAAATCTGGCACGTCATGAACATAAAACCACTTTACCTTTGCAAATTGTCCTGAAATTAGACATGTTGGTTGAAATATATGCCTGCAACTATGATTCACGGGATGGCTTGGTCAATGGTGCAGATGGAATACTCAAAGGCTATACAAAAACATAAAAAATTGATGTCCTCTGGATTAAGTTCCATGAACTGCATATAGGAAACTGACAAGAAAACAAGTTGGCTTATCTATATAATTCAAACACTGCAAGCTATTAGACACCTATCTTGCGAATATCAAAGCCAGTATCGACATCAACAAATACAGGTCAACTGAATATTCAAAAACAGTTTCCAATTAAACTTACATGTTCATGTACAATCAACATATCACAAGGACTAACACTTGATAGTGTTCCATTTCACCCTATTAGAATTCAAATACATGGACTTGTATACACAACACTGTCCCATGTCATAAGTATAGACTCCTTGTATTTACTAAGTGCTCTTACAAAAAATAACTTCAAAGTCAAACATAAAGTTGATATTGAAATGCAATGCCTCAGGACTGTAGATTATAACCTTGTAAATTATTTACTGCAAACATATTTTCAGTAAAATAACAAAAAAGATACAATGGCAAATACAAACATTACACAGAGATTTTTCCCCTAGAAACCCAAACCGGGAATACCAACATATTATATATTCATTCATTGTGATACATTGTTTACAATACAATATACATATAGGAGCCAATGACATCCAAAACCCTAACCCAATGACCTGGATTAGTCCACAACCCTAATTCCTTAACCAAAAATAGAAAACCATCGGCAAAAAACCATGTGCTGAAAAACCACCTAAATATGTGAATCTTGCAAAGAATATAACACATACTCAACATTCTCCCACTTGTTGTTTTCTTTGCATACATGGGGTTACAGGGTTACATAGTCAACAATCCAGGGCAATAATGCCCATGGATCCTCTACACTAAGAGAACTTCTCAGTGCTCACAGATTTTGTTAATGAGTCTGCAACATTCTTCAAAGTGTCCACCTTCATCAATGATACTTTCTTTTCTTCAATCATGTCTCTCACAAAGTGATATTGAATATCAATATTCTTTTTATTTGAATGATAATTCAGTTCTTCGCCAGAAAAATTGCACTCTGACTATCACACTCTATCCTTACAGCTGGTTGTACCAACCCAATACCTGAACACAATATTTGTAGCCATGTTGATTTCTTACTTGCATGAGTGATTGCCATGTATTCAACTTCTGTAGTTGAAAGTGCCACTACAACCTGTCTTTTGTGAATCCAACTTATTTCTCCTCCAAACAAGTTAAACACATACCCACTTGTTGATATCCTACGATCCAAATCTCTAGCCCAGTATGCATCTAAAAATCCATGTATATCCACCACTTTGTCCTATCCCAGTCTTCCTTTGTAGTACAATCCATAGCTAGCAGTGCCATGCAAATAACTGAAAGCCCTTTTTACTATTGTCTAATGTTCCTTACCTGGTTTTGACATATACCTGCTCAAAACTCCTGCTGCATGTGGAATGTCCGGTCTAGTACAAACCATTTCATACATCAAACTGCCAACTACACTTGCATATGGAATATGATACATGTCCTCCTCCTCTTCATGTGTCTTAGGACATTGATCCACAAATAACTTTACACCAACAGGAATAGGAACCTTGACCGATTTACATTCCTGCATATTAAACCTCTGCAATATTGTATTGACATATTTTCTCTGATTTAACCAGAGTTTCCTCCTTTTCGATCTCTTTTAATTTCCATGCCCAAAATGAAATTTGAAGCACCGAGATCGTTCATGTCAATTTAGAGGACAACTGAGTTTTCACATACTGGATAATCTCCTTGTTGTTTCCTATCAACAACATGCCATCCACATACAAGACCAAATAAATCAACTGATCATCAATTAATTTAAAATACACACAGTGATCCTCTTTGCTTCTTGTGAAGCCAAGTCCCAACATATAAGTATCAAATTTTTGATACCACATCCTTGGTGATTGTTTTAAACCATACAAGGACTTTTTTTTATCTTGCATACCATCTCCTTCTTTGCCTTCACAATATAACCTTCTGGTTGCTTCATATAGATTTATTCTTCTAGATCCCCATGTAGGAATGTTGTCTTCACATCCATTTGTTTTACTTCAAAATCAAATGCAACAACAACATATAACATAAATATTATAGAGGTTAACTTACAACAGGAGAAAAAATCTCACCAAAATCAATTCCCTCAACCTGGGAATAACCCTTTGCTACTAACCGAGATTTGTATTTCTCCACTTTTCCTTCTACATTCAGCTTCTTTTTAAATACTTATTTGTTACCAATGGGATTTCTTCCAGTTGGAAACTCCACTAGATCCCAAGCCTCATTATTATCTAAAGATGCCATTTCTTTGTCCATGTCCCTTTTCAAGATATTTCCATCCTTTGAATCCCTTGCCTCCCTGACAGTTCTAGGATCATCATCAATAATACACAAAGAAAAATTTGAATGAGAATTAGATGGAGTATACCTTTCTGGTATCCTTCTTTCTCGAAACGATCTCCTCAATACTAGAATATGAGGATCTTCTTCTTATGATTCATGTTCTTCTGTAGATTCTGATTCATCATCCTTTAAATAAAACTCTATCTTCTCTGGTTCTTACTTACTTGGTAGGACTTCATGTTTAACAACATCATTTATTTCTCTAAATACCACATCTCGGCTATACACTACCTTCTTAGTTTATGGGTTCCAAAGCTTATAACCTTTGAGATCATCTTTATATCCAATAAATATACACTTTTCAGCCTTCTTATCTAGCTTACTCTTGTTTTCCTTTGGATCATGAAGATATGCATCACAGCCAAATACCTTGAGACGTGTGAGAGAAGGTTCCTTACCAGTCCATACCTCTTGTGGAGTCTTGTCATCCCACACTGATGAGGGTGATCTATTGACCAGGTAACATGCAGTACCCACTGCCTCTGCCCAGAATTATTTCCCTAACCCGACACCACTGAGCATGCACATTTATTTTTCCATCGACGTCCTAATCATCCTTTTCGAAACTCCATTCTGTTGGGGTGTATATGGAGTAGTCTTCTACCTTTCTATACTGCACTTCTTACAGAATTATTCAAATTCATTTCTGTAGAAATCTCTGCCATTATCTGTCCTCCACACCTTAATTATTTTCTCTATTTGATTCTCAACAAGAGCCTTAAACTCTTTAAACCTATCAAAGAATTCAGATTTCTTCCCAAGGAAATATATCCAATATTCCTCTAGAAGTCATCAATAAATGAGACGTAGTATATATATTTTACCAATGATGGGACCGACACAGGTCCAAAAACATCACTGTGAACTAGCTATAAAATTCCCTTTGCCCTCATTGCACCAAAAGGGGAATCTTACCCGATTCTGCTTCCCATATAGACAATGTTCACAAAAATCAAAATCTAGAGAGCAGTTAGACATACCTTCAACCATACCTTTACCGTGTAGCAGTTGAAAACCCTTCTCTCCGATATGTCCCAGTCTTTGATGCCACAACACAACCTTTTCTCCATAGATTGTAGGAGTTCTTTCTTCTTCAAATCCAATATCAAGAACAATGGAACTATTACACCCATCACTAATAGTGTTTCCTTGCATCTTATACAGAGTTACAAACTGAACTCCCTTCAGCAACACCATTGCTCCTTGAACCATCCTGCAGGTTTCCTTTTCAAATATTGTTTTTACCCCTCAATCGTCTATTTTTCTTACAAAAATCAAATTTCTGGCCAAAACTGGGATGTGTAGAACACCAAGCAGTATTCTGATCCTTCCATCTATGATCCTGAACTTGAATCTTCCTTGTTCTATGATTATGGTTGTTGAATCATCACCCAAGGAAACATTACCTCCATCATACCTTTCATATTTGCATAAACACTCTCCGTGGGGAGTCATATTAAAGCATGCACCAGACTTAACCAACCATGCCTCATAATCTGCATGTGTCCTTGAAGAAGCCAAGTACACATCCCCTCCTTCTTCCTTGGAGGTCTTTTCTTCTGTAGAAGGAGATTCTTCAGATCCCTTAGTTTTCTCAACTTTGGATATACACTATTTCTTGTAGTGCCCTTATTTTCCACACCTCCAACATATCCTTACAAAATTTCTGAGAGATTTAGGTCTACCCTTATACTTAGATCTCCCACTTGAGAACTTAGATCTATTTATTTCCTGGGAACGTCCTCTTGCAAATAATGCGTCTGTGTTCTGTCCTTCCAGATTATTTTGTCTCATCTCCTTCGACAACAAAGATGATACCACTTCATCAAACTTTGAGGAAGTTGTATTACCACCTATGGCCACAACCAGACTATCCCACGAGTCTGGTAAAGAATATAGTAAACTGATACATTTTTCTTCATCTAAAATTTTAATCTCAACAGATACTAATTGACTTACCACAGTATTGAAGGCATTCAAATTCTCTACCGTTGAGTCTCCATCTCTCATCCTTAGTTTATATAGCTTCTTTCTCAAGAATAGTATATTCACTAGGGACTTAGACTGATACAAATTCCCCAACTTATCCCATAAATCCTTGGCTGTAGATTCCTCTGACACATTCAGTAATACTGAATCTGAGAGACAGAGTCAGATTGTGCTCTTTGCCTTTCGATCCAACTTTTTCCATTCATCTGCTAAAGTTACTATAGGTGCAGTGCCTGTATCTACCACGATCCACTAATTTATGTCCACCAACAGATCTTCCATAATGAGCTTCCACAACTCAAAACTTTTCCCATTAAACTTCTCGATCTCCATCTTCGAATTGCTTGCCATTTATTTTCACCTGAAAAATCAATACCATAGATCTCCCACTGTAACAAGGGTTATCACAGTCCCAATCCAAACCCTTGACCACAAAGGTGTCCCCCTGAAGCCAACAAAAGCTCTGATACCAAATGTAGATTCTAATCTTGTACAATATTTACTGCAAATAGATTTTCAGTAAAAGAATAGAAAATATACAATGGCTAATACAAACATTACACAGAGTTTTTTCACCTGGAAACCCAAACCGGGAAAAACCACATATTCTATATTCATTCATTGTGATACATTGTTTACAATACAATATACATATATGATCCAGTGGCATCTAAAACCCTAACCCAATGACCTATATTAGTCCAAAACCCCAATTCCTTAACCAGAAATAGAAAACCATAAGCAAAAAATCATGTGCCGAAAAACCACCTAAATATGTGATACTTTCTCGAGGCAGGTGACACATTTCCTGAGGTAGTTTTTTTTCGAGGGCGTTGCCCCCGAACCCCTGCATTGGGGGCTTCGCCCCCTTGCACCCCCCTACGCACCCAGTGCAGATGCTCAGACACTACTACTCATGCAAAGAATATAACAGATACCCAACAAGGACTACCACAAAGTGGCATTTGAAGTATGATTACCAATCCATACAAACAAACTCATCTATATCAATTCTCTCACTTAACATGCACATATTACATGCAGACATGGATGATATACTCAATGACTATGACACAATGCAATCCGATATTTTGTGCTTACAGGAAACATACATGGAATTATCCATGCAAAACAAACAATTTCCAAATCACAGTTTCATATCAAGTTACATTACACATGGGGTGATGATATTGGTGGAAAAACATGTAACGATTTTGGAGCATATACATTTCGAAGAAAATAATGTTGAGATGGTGCTTTCAAAAGTATTTTTCTATGGATCAGAAATTGCAATACTGACTCTGTATGTTGCTCCCCATGAAACATTCTCCAACATACTAAATGTTATTTCCAATGCATTAGACCATTTGCATCTGAACGAAACCATTGTGATTGTAGAAGACTTCAATATTGACATGCTACAAAATAATGCCAGAACAAAAGAATTGGAAAACTACATGTGCAAAAATAGTCTCCTCTTTTTTTTGAACAACACAAGCCATGTACAAAACGTGCTTATTGACCATGTATGGTCGAATATGCCCATTTCTCAATACAACATCTTTATCTTAGACACATAATGATCTGATCATGATACAATTGGTATTGCACTTGAATTATGAGATATACATCAAACATATTGCAAAATCATATTTCTATGTTTCAAAGCATATATGTCTAGCTTGTTGCAGAAAACCAAATTATCCAACTTCTTGGTTTTCCCTGGTTTGTACACATACTGGTCTGATCACCATACAGTTGGTATTGCACTTGAATTGTGAAATATACATCAAACATGTTGCATAATCATATTTCTATGCTTCAAAGCATATCTGTCTATCTTGTTGTAGAAAATCAAGATATCCAACTTCTTAGTTTTCCCTGGTTTGTAATTGATTTTGGGCACACAATTTTACAATATATACACACACACACACACACACACACACACACACACACACACACACACACACACAAACATGGATGAAAAAATAAAATAAAATAAATAACGGTACATTCTTCTAACACTATATGTTACTCTATTCCTTTTATTCTATTTTATTTAGTCTATGTACATATTACTTGTTTTTTTCTTTACATGTCAACTTATGTTCATGTCCATTTTGTTTTTTACTTTTTTTCATAGAAACAAGCAGGAAAACTAGACACGACAAAGAACTCTTAACCAGAAATGTAGAAGAATCCATGAAAAGGTGCATATTTCTACTTGTGTTCCATATCCATTAGTTTTTCATTTACTTTGTCTATATTTGTTGCACTGGTTTGCAGCTCCGTTTTTTTTTCTCCTTGGATACTCCATATATTCCTATACATTAACTTGTCTTCATGTCAATTCTATTTTCTGTGTTGCTATCTTGAAATAAATAAATTTTTACTCCATCTTTTTTTTCATGTGTTCCTATGTAGCAGCTTGCTTTCATGTCCATTGTATTCTCTATATTGCTACATTGAAACAAGAACACATTAATTGGGCACAGGGATGGAGCCTTATGTGCTAGGTCTGAAAAAGATGGAGTGCAATGTGCCACAATAAATACAACATGTATTCCTAAGACTAAGAGGTATGGTTACAAAAAAATCTGATTTGCATACGTTGTCCAAGTTGTCCAATTTAGTTTTAAAAAATTAGCTATTTCATTTGTTTGACAAGTGGAGACAAAAATTTATTTTCAAAAATTATCCACTAATGTAATTTATTCTATTTGTACACAAACATGGAATGAGCAAGTGGTCAGTCGGACTCATGATAAATTATAGCATTATATAAATTACTATAAATCTTGGTAAAATGTTATAATATTCTATAAATTACTAAATCTCATGTTGTGGTTGGTCAGACTCGTAATACATAAGCATGGCTATAAATGTGAACTCGTGAGTTCGCCAACCCACGCACCATGTCACATCTATTTTATGCTATATTTCTATTTTATTTACTCTATATACATATTCCTTTCTTTTTTCTTTACATGTCAACTTATGTTCATGTCCATTTTCTTTTTGTACTTTTTTTTAGAGAAACAAACAAGAAAATTGGACACGACAAATAACTCTCAACCAGAAATGTAGAAGAATCCATGCAAAGGTGCATATTTCTACCCGTGTTCCATATCCAATAGTTTTTCATTTACTCTATCTGTATTTCTTGCACTGGTTTGCAGCTTTGTTTTTTTTTCTCCTTGGATACTCCATATCTTCCTATACATTAACCTGTCTCCATGTCAATTCTATTTTACGTGTTGTTATCTTGAAATAGATAAATTTGTACTCCATCTCTTTTTTCATGTGTTCCTATGTAGCAGCCTGCTTTCATGTCCACTGTATTCTCTGTATTGCTACATTGAAACAAGAACACAATAATTGGGCACAATAATGGAGCTTTATGTGCCACATCTGAAAAAGATGGAGTGCAATGTGTCGCAACAAATACAATGCATATGTCTGATACTAATTATATACGTTGTCCAATTTGTCTAGCTATATGTTTTTCCATAGTTGTTGTGTTTCTATCGCTTGATAATTATCACACTAAGTGTTGTTATGTGAGGCATATATTTCTTTCCTCCCTTTCTTTTTTCTCTTATATACTTATTCGTTCCCCCTTTTCTTCTTCCCCTCTATTATTCGTTTCTGATTCTATACTTAGTCTCATGTCTATGCTCGCGGGTTCCGAGGATGGCAGAGTGATATATTCCATGTCCATCTATATCTTTACATCACGATTCCGATTGACCGTCGTTCGTTTTCATAGTTGGTGAATTTTATAGCCACAGGTTCTTGCGTAGGCACCATCTAACTCTCATGCCTCGTGTTCGCGGTATACATCTTGCACCCGAAACTTTGGTGATCTACAATTTGACCCCTGACTTGGACCCCTAGGCCTCAGTCTACCTATGATGACTCATTCTGAATTCTTGCATATAAATGTTCCAAGTTATATATTTTGTCTATTGCTTGTTTATATAGATATAAACAACATCTATTTTATCTTGAACCAGGGTCTGTTCAGCTCCAGCTATATTCCATGGCTGAAAATATTTTTCCCATAGTTGAGATTTTTCACAGTTCGTTTCCATACTTAGCCGATTTTATGGCCATGGGTTACCCCCAATGCATTATCAAACTCCCATGCCCCATGTTCAGATGTACATATTGCACCCAAAAATCCAGTTATCTACAATTCGACCCTAGACTCCTCGAACTCGCAAGCCTCACTTTGCCTATGATAACTCCGTGTGACCGCCCCACCTTTCCATACTTAAGACCAAGTGTTGTTCTATGACACAAAAATTTCTTTAATCCCTTTGTTTTTATCTTATATACTTGTTGTTTTTCCCCTTTTCTTCTTCCCCCTATTATCCCTTTCTTCTTCTATACATAGTTGCATGTCTATGCTCACGGGCTCCCAGGGTTGCGGACTTAGAAATTCTATATTCATCTATATCTTCACATCACGAGTTTGACCGATTGTTGTTCATTTCAATACCTATCCAATTTTATGCCCGTTGGTTCCCAGTTAGGCCCTATGGAACTCTCATTCCCCGAACTCTCATGCCCCATAGTCGATTTGTTTCTATCGCTTGACAATTATTAGACAAATTATTTTTCTGTCAAGCATAAAGTTCTTCGCTCCCTTTCTTTTTTTCCTCTTCTATACTTAGTCACATTTCTATGATAGTGGGTTTCTAGTTTGCGGACTCACAAATTGTATATCCATATATATCTTGACATCACGAGTCTGATTGACCACTTTCGTTTCCTTAGCCAATTTTATGGTCGCGAATTCCCGAGTATGCGTTATCAAACTCTCATTCCCGTGTTTCGAGTATACATATTGCATCCAAAACTTGGGTGATATACAATTCCACTACGGCCTCCCAGGTTCAAAAAAGTACCAAAGCATATTAAATCTCCTCCATCCCCGCCACCTTCGCCCCTTCCCAATGCACATTAATTATGAGTTTACTAGTGACATATCACCACAGATGTTAGAAAATATTGGAATTAATAAGTGGAAAGCTCGAGGACATCTCCCATTAAAATGCATTTATGGGAGAATATTATGGAATCTGATTAGTTTCTTTTTGTCAATCTTGAATTTGCAAAATAATGTTGGTTATTTTTATTTTTTTAAGGCGTCATCATAGCAAGAATGAAATATTGTGCTGGCCTACTTTCATCTACAAAGGTGTTCACATAATTCCCCTCTTTAGTATTGTGCATATATTACAAGTTCGCATATTTGAGAATATGATTGCATATGAAAATGTTGCTCCACCCTTCCAATTTGAACATAGTTTTCATTTGGGCCACAAAGAACACTAATAAAATAAAATAATATGAAAATTGTTTAAGTAAATATAAACAAATTATCTTCTAACTTGAACCTGATTTTTTCAAGATCCAGGTATATTACATAGTTGGCAATGTTTTCCCCGCTTTTCCATAGTTTCTCGATTTCCATTCCATCTTCACACACTTTCCCAATGAAAATTGATTACGCTTTTATTAGATTTGAAAAGATTGGCATTAAAAGGTGAAAAGGTTGACGACATATCCCATTAAAACACATTGAACCAAGATTTACTGGAGATTGTATTATGATGTTTCATCGTCCATTTTAAATACAATCAGGAGAAAAGGAGCATGCTCATCACCTTATGGTTGCATCTCGACAACATTTCTGTGGAGATACCCTGAATATTTTTGGGCATGAGGACCAAAGTTTTCAATGGTCCATAGCTTATGACTACTACTCATACACTTCTTCCTAGAATAAATTTATCTCGAATACTGAAATTGTAACGACATATTGTATCCCCGATTTTTTTTACTTTAAGGACTTGGTCACGTGTTGCACCAAGAACTATATTATGAACTAGCGGATTATCCAGATGGGAAACCATTCCCAATTCTCCCTATCGCCTCAAGTATTTCGAAAGATGTTAACACTTTCCAACGCAACGCTTACTTTCAAGGGTGATAATTGCATATAGTTCTTAAAGTAACATGGCAATGAATTGGACCTATTGCCGAAGTTCTTACAGAACCCAGCGCCCACTCCCCAGGACATGGCCATATTACAGGTTAGTGCATTTAAAAACATTTTTCGGAAAATTGCATGGATTTTCACGAGGATAACGAGACAAGAAAGTGAAACTGACATCTCTCGGATGATTATGTATATTTTATATTTTACAGGCAAGGAACAAGACATCTTCCATTGCGGCAAGTTGATTTCCATTGAAATCTCTTCCCATTTATTGCAATATAGAAGGCAAAAGAAATTCTTTATGCCATCTTATTTAATTTTCGTCATGCCGAATTGCTATCCATTTCCTGGACTATCTATGTGTAATAAGTTGAACTCTGAATTTGACCCAGTAACATACTCATGCCAGATATTATGGAGACACGACGCTTTCCAACATTTTTTTTAAGTCTAATTATTTTGTTTCAGTTTTTAAAGCATTGATATTTGGAAAGTATTTTCCCCGGTTGTCTGGCCAGCTGACAATCTTCCTGGATGGGAAGGGCACACTAGAAGAAATGGAGAAATATAATGTTATAAGGATTTTTGGGTCTAAACAAAATCCTTGCTTCCTTCCATGTCACATATCTGGTACAATGTTTTTTGCTGGAATAACAAGGGAGTACATCTACTAGTTTCATTTTTTCCATGAAAAATAAAAAGGTCAATTCATCTCTCTGACTTGGAAAGTCGGGGATTTGATGGTCAGGAACCACTTCAACATTTCTTTCACTGACACTATCTTGAATGAACTCTATACCAGTACCAATGATTCGCACTAGCAGAACCGAAAAGGCTCAGGTGAAAAAAGTGCCCAATCCCCGACCGCCACACCCAAGACCACAACATCTCGTAGCAGTACTCCAACAGCCTACCCAAGTAACAAAGTCACACACAGCTATTCAGGAGTAGGAGGAGATAAGAACCCTCCCTCCAACAAAATTGAAAGTTGTCACAAACTTGCCGCGAGAAAAAAACGGAAAACAATATTCCAAGAACAAGAGGGACCGAGGGGAGAAATTGATATCTATGATCTCTCCCTCGAAGATATGGAACTAGAAATTGACATTGACAAAATGTTCCTTGATGACGACCACCTAGAGAGAACTTCTCTGCAAAATTCTAGGATGGAAATAATTGGCATAGATACATTGGATGAAGAAGAGGCTTTTGCATTTCAAAGCATTGTTTTTTATAGCGAATCCAAAAAATTGATTATTGAAAACATAGAAGTAAAGAATAAGAAAAGGAAATATCGTTCAGAGATCAACCTACACAACATGCGCCCTTCCCAGATCTCCCAAATGCACCGAGAAACTGGAGATGATCTAGACAACTCTATTAGCAGCATTGAAACGAAAAACGTCATGTTAAAGAAGCGAATCAAAGAATTGGAGGAAACTCTAATGCCTATTCCATTGTTTGCTACTCCTTTGGCAATGGTCGAGCCCACCGCACCTATGCCAAAGTTAAAAGGATGAACAAACCTTCTTACATCAACTCGAGGCTATGTGGAAAATAATATAAACAGAAGAATGGAATTAATAATAGAAGCGTGGGAGATGTCAAAGAATATGGTCTCTTTTGGAAGAAGAGCACATGCTTTTCATGAATATATGCAAGCAAATATCAAGAATGAGCAAGGTTTCTACCTCAATGTAGTTTTACCATTTGGTGTTAAAGTTATTGGTATGACGGAATTCAAAATAATACAGGAGGATCTCCCTTCCCTGGATCGAATAGACCAGCTAAACACATGCTGGAAAGAAAAGGTAAAGAACTTGAATGGTATCGTTCAAGAATGTAGCCCGACCATATCTAGAAGAGACCAACTATTCAAGAAGATAATTGAGATAGATCTAGGTGAAAACACCAATGAATTCCATGACCCAAAATTGATATTCAACTCGTTTTTTTTAACCAGGCAAACATTTGATTATAAAGTTCATATCTATAAAAGACTGTCATTTGAAATTTTCTATGGCATTCTTGAATATGGTGAAGATGAGGTGAAAACTTGGCTAGTTGGTTATGTGATTAAAAACCAAGATATTCAAGAAGCATTACAAAAATTTTATATTGATCTAAGGGACTTGGAATGTGAATTATTCAAAATAAAAATCTGCCATGAAATGAACGTGGTGCCCATGAGGAGCTA
The DNA here is from genome assembly GCA_010110895.2 of Picea sitchensis. Lineage (NCBI taxonomy): Eukaryota > Viridiplantae > Streptophyta > Pinopsida > Pinales > Pinaceae > Picea > Picea sitchensis. Next base: position 5,667 of record SNQJ01S0028049.1, on the reverse strand, counting down.
CATCGAAGAATGGTTCAAAAATGTTTTCGACCAGATTTCCAATGAAGGTCAAAGCCAAGGAAAGACATAAAAGGACATCAACGAGCAAGTGACAAGGCATGGGAAACCATCATAGAACACATATTTCATTAAATTTGGAAATATTCAGTGGATCTAGAATTTTAGAATTTTATCTAGATTGAGTTTTTTCAAAAAAGGAATTAGAAAATCATTTAATCCATTACTTTGAATGTATATATTCACCATTTTTTTTGTTATAAA
>SNQJ01S0028048.1:61285-74054 GCA_010110895.2 Picea sitchensis | reverse complement strand
GAACAAAAACTATTGATTATTTCTCATATATTGTGCATGGTGTATTGTGGTGTATTGGTGTAACTCGTATACTATTGTTCATTGCTCATTGGATATAATTGAATGGTTTAAGTATAAGTTGAAAAAGGTTTTTAAATTGTACTAGATACTGATTCACCCCCCTCTCAGTATCAACAGAAACCTCTTACTCCTCCAATTTAAGTTATTAAAAATTACCCAAAAGTGTTATAATTATATTATAAAGTGTGGTTAGAGATCATCCAAAAACCAACAAGTCTTTGATTTTGCATAAAAGTGTTGATTGGTTCAAATCTCTCCCCCCCCCCACATTAAAGTGTGGAGAGTTGGGGTTAATAACTCCCACTAATTAATAAAAAACATTTATGGATAAAAATAAATAAAAGATTTTGAAGTGTGAATTTGAGGGCTAACAAAAATAGTTAGTATCCTATCATCATCTCTCACAATGAAGAGAAATTTTTGCAGATAAAAATGTATACATAGATGATCCACTATGAACATCTTAGAACCAAAATATTCTTAGTTTTCGTTGTAGTGTCTAAATATGGTGGCATTGAAACGCAACAGTGCACTGTAGAATGACAGCAGGAAAAAGTGTGAGTGTAGTGGACTATGAACTCATCATCCACCGACCACAAATTCATGGTCAAGACACAATTATCCACTCCCCTTCCACATATGTCTCATCAAAATTATATAAGTTTCTTCCGATCTCATGGGTTTGAAGCCTTAGAATTCAAGCTTGGTTAAAAACACCTTCAATCTATAAAGTCATCTCGACTTTGTCTCATGATCCATTTTGGATGAATCTTTGCAGTGAAAAAATGGTTGAGAGGTGGATTTTGAACTAGCTCATGTGAAGCTTCAGTCATCAACCTATGATGTTTGGGGCAAAGAGGATTTTTTCTACATATTAGGAGCTTTGGGGAAAACATCCCTTGATATAACTCTAATTCCTTTTGGAGAGAAAAAAAGCAAACTTATGTAAAGGAGATAAATACCAAGACCTTACATTTTCTATGATGATATCTAAGAACTCATTTAATGTCTTACAAGACCTCAATAATGTTGGCACGGTGTATGACTAGAGTCAAATAAAATTTATTTTCAAGCAAGGCCTTATTATTTGAAGCATTGATCTTAAAATATTATCCTTTGTAAGATAAGGGATGATCACTCTAGAATCAAATGGAATACCCTTTAGAACCACCTTAAATTAAATGACCTTAAAGGCTTTATTGCAATGAAGTATACACCCCAAATGACATACCAAATAGGGTTGGTCAAAGTCTTACTAGAACCAAGTAGACCTACCTTTCAAGGTCTAATTGGAAAAAAGTACCCAAACCATAAGAAGACCTTTTAAATCCTCAATGGGACACAATGACCCATTAATCCAACAAACATGACATTTCAAATCCTTATCGAAACCAATATATAATTCCCTTCACCCCTAGTATGAAGGCCTTTCAATGCTTCACTGAAACAAAGTATTAACCCTTGACATGAGGGCCTTTTAATGCTTGAATGGAAAAAAGTAATCACCTATTATGACTTAATGTCTCTTTGTTAGCCAAGGGTTGATAAGAGAATATGTGTAAGGCTGAAATCCTCATTGTAGTTGCTAATGGTTTCTAAGGAGACGAAGGATTAATTATTTCATTTCATTAGCTAAAGGTTTCTAAGGAGATGGGRTGTTGACTTAGAATGGGGTCTTTCAACACCTCATTAGAATGTGAAGCCCCAACTAAATAATGAATGTGAGCTTCAAAACATGGAATGAAGCATCAACCACCTTAATGTAATGCTCACAATTCCCACCAAGATAACCACTCATATCCTTACTCTACAAGTTTAGGTGTACCCATATTAGTTCTTTGATATTCTTTTTTACTATGGATTGAATTTGATTGGTCACAATTGAAGAATTTAATCCCCTAGTGCACAAACTTGTGTTGATCTTCTAGTGAACCCTTTAATCTTCATCACATTTGGATGGTACGGCCTTACATATGTTCCAAGAGATCTTGTCCATGGACTCCAATAAGCTTGGAGTTCCTCAATGGATGGGAATTCCATGACTATTTGATGACTAGATGGTGGCTTGGAGTGTTTAGTTGTGAATAGCTTGGTTAAGCCTAAGGTGGCATCTGCAATGAATGCCTATAGTTGGGTGGGAAATTAATTATACGTAACCAATTTCTTGGACCATATTGGTGAGAAGATAACCAATGTTCAATATTTTCTCTCAAATATCTATCTATAACTCTACATTTAAGTTTGAGTTCTTCTTATGAATGTATTTCAAAATGGAATCCTCAATTTAAATGAGTTTGTGCATGTTTATTTCTAATACATTAGTTAATTGCATGCATGTATGAATTGAAATGACTTTATAATTTAATGGATTCAAATTTATATTGAGATTTTTGAACCAGGGTAGCATCCCATCCCCATAGGTTGGGAAATATTTTGAAGGGGTTGTTACAATTTGATTGTCTTGATTAACCCAATCGACTGCTCGACTACCCAGTAGACCTCTAATTTCACTCTCAACTATCGACTGACTTCCTCTAGAAGATCTAGAGGTAGACCTATAGTTTTGATAAATAGTGATGGAGTGATGATAATCACAACAAATTCAATGGTAATGGAACACATAAAATCTAATTGTAACATAACCATAAACTAACAATCCACCTTTTTTATTACTTATTGAGAACTCAGTTGCACCTTGTAGGCACTTTTATTTCCATTGTAGAGGGAACATACAAAGGTACCATGTTAAGCAGTAAAAAAACATCAATGGATACTTTTTTGGAGTTATTATTTTCACATATATATTAAAAATTTCTAAAATAACCCAAAATTGTATATGTATGAAACTTGATAATTTTCATTTCTTGTATTGTACCCACTTTTCCTTTCTTGTTTCTGGTAACATAGATAGGAATATTAAAATTGAGCTATAAAGTTCTATATTCTTCCGAGTTTCTACAAGATTCAATAGATTGGTACATAATGTATATGAAAATTTTTTACTTTGTTCTGGAGTTAAGAAAATGAAATAACCATGTATAACCTCTTGTTTCCATGTTGAACATGAAGTGCAATTTTCCATAGTGGGTTGTATAACCTCTTGTCCCTAATCCAATAACCATTATGTTATATTTAATGCAGTGATCTAGTGGCATAGTTGCTAATAATGTTGCATGAATGCATTCTAGTTTTTGTTTACACAAAGGGACTGAAAGTTGAATAGTGCAAGCCAACTCATGTTGGATTGTCGTTTCTTTTTCAACATTGTCATTTCTAACTATAACACATTCAAAACCTAGAGAATGTCCAATTAAGAGGAGAAATTGCTTCTCTCTTAAAACCAGGGGTATCCATGTAAGAAAACAATATTTATTTTTAGAGGAGCTTCTACAATCTGCTAGTTGACTAGATTTTTTTCTCACATATGGATCTAGAACACCACTGTGGATCAGAAGTGAAACAATATATGATGAATCGATATCAAATATAAATACATGTTAAAAAATCATGAAGGATTGATCTTGGGTGATATATTGGTAATGGGCCACCTATTTCATCAACTATATCTAAAAGGTTGAATCAAAGTTTTCAATTATAGAGGGTCTTGTATTCAATATACCCCCAGAGACCATGCTTGAGCACGCATTCATAGCTCCATTGGTATATAATGATAAACACTATTTAGAAATGGACGCTTCATTCTTTAATGATTTTTGGTTTGAGTTAACACTGCTTGAGTAGAGCTCGTGATTGTTTGTCTAAAATCATTTATTCTAATGGGTACATGAGAACCGACCCCTAAGGCTCTCCTTGCAATTTATTTCTGCAATATTTAGACTCTCCATAGTAGAACCATGTTACATCTACGAGTACTTATGAGAAAACCAATTAATTCAACAACTTTCAAACAATATGATGATGATCATGATCTCATAGAAGCTAAACTAGTAATTGCAAAAGAGGCCAAAATAATAGCAATTGAAAAAGACACGTATGTTTTCTTCCTATACTCCTTTGGAATATATTTCTTCACTAAGTCAAAAAATATAGAAGTTAGCAGAAATGTAGGGTGTGATGCCAATAAGAGATGGCCCAACTTCTTTGTAACATGACACAAATCCTTCCTCTCACATCATATTTATTAAAAACCCTTTAACATTCTAAAATAGATTCTATAAATGTAAAATACTTGATTTCCTTCCCAAAAGACAATGATCATGAATTTTCCATTATCATAGAGCAACAATGTGGTTCCACAAGCCGCTGAATAAATGGGTGAACCTTGATATTGGAATCTAATTATTTGTAACTTTGAGATCTATTAAAACCTTCCTGGTTGCACAACTTTCAAAACTAATTGCTCTTTCCAAAACTCACAGGGGTGTTTAGTTTCGAATTACAACACAAGAATACTTAGAATTCTGAGAAAAAAATTTCAATGACCATTTTAGAGACCCGCAAGGAAAATATTTCCTATACCAAAATAATGAGAAACTTCAACACAAAGATGAAGTACTTGTCTATGTAGAATACTAAGTCCCAAAGTGCAGGTACAAAAAATCATGATGCAAAATAATAGAGAAAAAGACTAACAACATTTTATATTTACTCTCATATCATTACTTCTTTGGATACACTTCCGCAACAAAGTCTAGCTCTAGAAAATCAATTCTAATATATCATTTGATGCAAAACAGTTTCAATATACTTGTAACTACAAATGAGATCCACCTATTAGAAATGAAACTCAATGCCATTCCCATCAGAGCGATGTGGAGGCTCCACTCTAAATTTCAACAGGTGCCCAGTTTCATAAGCTGGACGTAGTTGTGCAATCACTTGTGCATCTAAATAAGCATCGCATGAAAAGCACCACACTGAAATATCGCTGCAAAAGATAAACGAAAATCTTCCATATAGTGGAAGAGAAACCTAGTTACATGAAAACACATGAGTTATTGAAAATATACCTGTAGCTGATAGCCAAGCAATGCCCAGTGTTTTCATAGTGCTCAAGCATGTGTCCATTGATGAAGCAGCTACAGAGAACCTCTTTACAGCTAAGACAAATCCTTTTTTCTGCAGGATGGTCACACCTGGAAAACAAAAGAAGGGGTGTGAAAATCTTATATGCATGTATTCATGGTTAGATATAGAATGTCAAAATCCCATCTTCCTTATTCCATCAAAAGCTAAAAGGGAAGAACACTTGGATATCCTACTTCCAAGATCTTGTAAATTTATAATTTAATCATCAATTCTGGTTATAAAAACAACTAATAGTTCCCATGTTGAGCTCTTCTTCTCAATTATAAGCCTTGTAATAAGAACACAATTCTACATTGTTGATTTTTCTTTACTGATACAACTAATGATGAAATTTCACGTAGATCGTATGAACTTCCATGGCCTGCAGTAAGAAATACATGGAAGTTGCAGGAAGCCCAAGTTGTGCCAAAAAAAAGTAGAGAACTGCATGGAAGTTACTGGTTGTAATGGGCCATGCTCCTGTGTTGCGAGAGGACCAAGATCTGTTTTTTATGAAGCAAGGCTAGGGTGAGATGTTGTAGGATATGAAACAACCCATAGGCATCTCACATAGAAGAATGCAGAGAGATTCAACCCATAGCTAGGATTTGTTGTGTATGCTAGATGGACTCGATGTGCAAGGAATAAGCTTAGTATGGTATGCCAAAAAAACAAGCTCTGGCTCACAGTGGGTATGAATTCCAAAACAAATGTGTAAAAACATTACGCTGGGGAACCAACCTAAATTTTCTGTAAAAAAAAAAATGATCATATCTGAAACACTACACAGTGAAATAAACACCCATGTAAATCACGCTTTTGCAGAACAATATTCAAATATAATCCAAACAACTGAGACAAAAGATATGGCATAGATCACAAAGTAGGTAATGGAGGCCACATGAACAGTGAATAACCTAAAAGGAAACTGCCTTCCCATGGTTATAGACAGATCATGTTCTTTATCTATTGTTCAGACCTAGTCAATACAAATCTGTATAGCAGCTCAAACTCTAGATTACAGTAACAATTCAAAATAGATTTAACTGTGACAAGAAATGGATTTACCATAGAAATACTTTTGAGTGATACAAAGAGTGCACACTAAATACTTCACCATCATTGTGCACAAGTGTTTGATAGAATGCATGTTCTCATTTAATGCAATCTTAACCAAAGCTTCATATAGTGTCACCAAATAGCATAACCAAAAGCAACAGGGCAGTTCCCCCTCTATGATACCATGTTAGCACCAGGGCCAAAAGGCCCCATATGATATTGCACATCATCACATAAAATCACGTCACCAAATCAATAGTGGAGAAAACCCTCACAGGAAAACCTTCCCTTTAAACAATTGATTTCATTACATGATTCCACAGTGTGTTACAATGAGGTACAAGACCCCTTTCTATAGTGATTAACTTTAGGCTAAATTCTACATTAATTACAGAAAAGTAAGTCACCTTCTAGCCACCATGTTAATAATGGACCACTAAGGCCACACACTCTAGGCTATAACCACCCACTAAGGGTGATTCATAAATGACTTTAATGTTCATAAATTTGACTTTAACCACCATTACACCAACATGGTAAGAGTCAACAAAATATCAGACATTGATTAGTTTGGAAATACAAGTGGATTCCTAACCATCACCCAAAATTTCCACCTCCAAGGCATGATAATCAAATGTAAGAGGAGAGCGGGAGAAGGGATCAAATCGAAGCAAAACAATTGTACCAAGGGAGAAGTAGAACCAATCAATTGACGTACAAAGGCATAATTAAAATGCATATCTTTGAAATGACTTTTGTGAAGGATTCCATATGGGTGCATACGTAACACAATAAAAGGAAAACATAATTGGAGAGAATAATAGATGTCACATATATTAATGATGTTGCAAGAAATACAACTACAGGAGCCCGAGGTAGGCTACCCTAAGTTGGTTATGGTGGTTTAACCACCTAAACCCTAACCCTAACATTATAATATTACATTGGTCACGTGTCACTGAAGAAGAGACCATGTTACACTCAAATATATTTTCATCTTAGGCTCTAACTTTGAGCACTGCTACACACTACTTATTGTATAATTGATAACAACAACTTGTGAAATTTGTGAAAGCATATGTTTTTGATCATCAACAACTTTAAGATAGATCCTAAAAACTCTTCGAGTATAAGAACAACACATGGATATTTGAGTCTATCCTCCAATAATAAGAGTAGATCTGGGCCAAAGCTTAAAGATAGCCAATTGGGCCATTTTGTATTGCACTCTAGGAAAGGTTGTTGTTATTCCTCACATGCAAATCTATACTATGTTCATACAAGTTTCTTTTATTTACCAAAAAAAAATCAATTCTGCAAAAATTTAGACATTTGCAACTTGTTTCATACTAAAATGAGGTAGAAAAGTAGGTCAGCTTCAAATAATAAAAGCAATAAAGAAAAATTCCTTAGTTAAAATCTTTCTAGATAATTAATTACGTTTTCACCTAAAAATTTGTTGGTGGAAATATGCAAGTTTGAACCGTGAAGGAGAGCCTCGTCTCATAATTCACCATGAAGTTTGAACCATGATTCATCTATGGAAATTGAGGGTTCATATTACATGAATCACAGAAGCATTGGAACACCTGGAAGAGGTTAGATTCGTCCATGTGAGAAGAACCACAAATCAAATGGTAGACAAAATGGCAAATATGGTGGTTAGCAGGTAGATTGTTGCATTATGAACATGGATGAAAACATGACTAGTTACAGGGGTGACAGGACCAGGGGGGATCCTTTACGATCCCAAAGGAATACTGGAAATGTCATACGCCTGGGGGTTAGAATTATTTCTAACAACAAAGCAGAAGCTTATTCACTATTTCAGGGGATCAGATTAGTAGCAGAGAGAAATATTTCACGATTAATTATAATAGGGGATTCCACTATAGTTATCAGAGCTATGATGAAACAAATTCAAGTAGATCATAGACTAAATTATATCCTTACCAAATCACAATATGAATCCTCAAAGATCCATGAAATATCATATGACCAAGTTCTCCACAATAACAATAAGAAGACTAGCGCAATAGCAAACAAGGTGATTAAGTTAAAACTAGGGGCTCTATGGGTAAATGTCCATTAAACTACCCACTTTAACCCTTAAATCTTTGGTTTAATGTCAAGTACAAAGCCTTACATCCAACAAGTGTCATCCATGTGCGAGTACAACCACCAGGGCTCAAAATTTGATTTGAAGGGACCCTTTATCATTTCAAGCATGCTCCAAGATACATGAGCATATGTTATTCAAGACATGGAATTAATACACCCAGGTGCAGATGGGATAGCATCCAGTTGCAGTTATTTTAGGTCGAAGGGATTTGGGATCCTCTGTTCGCTCCTTTTCAGGTTCAATTTCAATCAGCTTCTCTCTCTTCAAGTCATCCTTCAGTTTTTCTTTATCAAGACCAGTTCAGTATTTGGTGATTTCCTTTTTGGCATTCTCAGTCTCCATTACTTGTCTTCTGTTTTCATGGTGTTTTATCGTTGGCTTGGGCATAGTGGTTTTGGGCATCCTGCTACTTGTAGGTGTTATAAGTCTACATTTTTGCATTAGGCTATTGGATCCTCTTTGGGATATCCTTTGCACAATCCAAGATCTAGTTTTTGTTGTCTCTGTTTTCAGAACAGAGTCTCTTCCTCTGAAACAAAAGATAAATTTTCTATTGTAATAGCTACAAGGGGAAATTTTCAATTGGGGAAAGTTCTGTTCTTTTGGAAACTGAGTTACCTTACAGTCTCAGAATTTAGTTTGGAGGATGGTCTGGTATCAACATGCTTCCTCACAATGGAACCCCAAGATCTTATGGATTTTAGAATAATTTTAAGGGCCCACGAGGAGATAACCCAGGGAAACAGGACCTCAATATTTTCCCTTGTCTCAAAACTTACAGAAATTATGAGCACGCTTATGCAGGTAAAGAAGAAGCTAGCCATATTGGAGACAGTGTAATCTTCTTAGGCATATGGTAGAAACAATGAACAAAGAATCTCTCTCAATGGCATCAAATTAGCAGGCCTCGGTGCAAGGGAACAACGAGGAAGAAAACACAGAAGCACAGATGATCAAAGCCATAGACATTGCAGAACAAGAACCAGATTGCAATATAGAAGGACCTGATGAAGTATCAAACCACCACTCTCTCCTCTAGTTTATGTTTTGTAAATAAATTAGTATTTTAGGAGTCTTTTTTAGGATATATAGCAATAGATACTTTTTGAAAATTTTGTCATAGGATGTCAGAAAACTATGTATAATTTCTTGGATAGACTTGTTGATAGTAAAGCAGGCAGTGATTAAATATGTACTAACGACGCTGACAGTTCTACTGTAGCCATTTTGATAATACAAATTCTCTAGTTCTTGTTAAAAAAAAACATGATTGGTTACTTAACTAGAAGAATGGAAAAGGAAAGCAAGAGCACTTCATAGGTTTTAGTCCCATGGGGTGGCCAAACCTTGAAAGGGCCCTGAAAAATAACTTTATTACAAGGTAGCAAGAGAATTGGGAGGTTAGAAACTTGATAACCATGGATAATTATAATGGAATTAATGGAAATCCAAGATCGAAGTTAATGGAAGATATCATGAGCCAGTCCATGCTCCATATTGCAGTTAGAGCCACGGTACACTAGGCCATGATAAGACTCAAGCTTGTTATGGCCTCCCTGAACCATCTAGAGCTGATAATATGGATTGGCAAGCCGATTCTTAGCCACTCTTCCTTTCTATTGTTTGATTATGTTTTAAGGTGGCTTTTCTATGTGACATCGTAGAGAAGAATGGTGGGAATTCCTCAACGAAAAGGCCCTAGGAATCCTAGGAAGGCGATAGCAATCCCAACAAAAGTGATTTATTCGTAGGCTCCCATCCCCAATCCCTTCAATGCTAGGGAATGGAAAAAAAACTTTATGATGAAGGAAGGCATTGCCCACAAAGGGAAAACCTCATATAGTAGAAGTAACAAGAAAAGCAGAGTGTCCAATGTTGTAATCGTTGAAGTTGGAAAGGTCTGAGAGAATGAAGAAGGATCAGTAAGGAGCATCTCTTCTAGTGCTTGGAGAGCATTGAACGAAAGATAACATAAATTATGGAATTCATGCTGCCCCATATGTTATAATTCAATAATGATCTAGAGCAAGTGATTTGTAATGTTTTCAGAATTGTGTGAATTTGAAAGAAAAAAATTAAGAGATCTAACCATTCTGGTGAAGGTGATTTCTGAACGTAGGCATCCTATATTCGACATGAATGAAGTGGCCAAAGAGAAACAACCTATAGCTAAATTCCATGACATCTAGTCCAGTTTGCCTAAGAAGTAGAAAAAAACCCAAGATAGGCTCTAATGCTATGGGTAAGATAATATAAAATCTGACCCGAACGGAGGTCGCAGGTTCAATTCAATGCATATATGAGTATAAATAAAAGATGAATGGGTATTGTTGAAAAACATTACCAAGGAGTTGAAAAATGGCGAAGGGCATAATGCCCATTGTTGGTTGTAGGAGAGAGGAAAGAGTTGCGACAAGACGTGTCTTGAGAATCCTTGGCCATGGGAATGTCAACATCAGAGCATCCAACACCTCTCCCACCACCACATACCCTGACCCACTGCAATGCCATTGTATTCTTCCCCCTCTTCCTTCCTTCAAATGGAACAATGTTGATCCTAATTCAATTGAATTTCTTGTGAACGCACGACTATTGGAGTCGGTGTATTTCTACCAAATAAGTTCATAGTTCAGAGTATCAACCTCCAAACTACCTGACCTTTCAAGGGCCTTCCTTCCTACTGGATCGATTTCGAGTGATAGTTCTAATAATTCCATGCGTTTATTTGTGGGCGTGTCCGTGTAAATGGCAACAAATGGTTAAATTTAATTTTTTATTTTTTTTCAAAAGGATTGTTGTTTTAAGAATAATTGGTTTTTTTTATTTTTTCAAAAGGATTGTTGTTTTAAGAATAATTGGTTTATGGCACAGGTTGATTCGAGGGGAATTAATTTAAGAAATCAAACTCCTTCCATACACATAAGGTCTCTAAACCTTTAAAAGTTTGAAATGGAAATTCTTTTCTTTGTTATAACTACTTAATCACACTAGAGGAGAATGTGATATATGTGATATTTGAATGTGAATAGTAAGCTCAACATTTGTTTACTTTTCTTTTCAGATACAAGTTTCTTCAATCATAGGAAGCATTTTGCGCATACATTCCAATCATAGTTAGTATTGGTTCCTCACTGTTATCCAAATTACAACTTATTATGAATTTTTTTTATAAAAAAATTATACATATAAAGATTGCAAAGTAGTAATCTTTTCTTTGATATCAAGGGGAGAGTAATCCACGCCAATTGTAAATAGGAGGTAGTGGTCACTCTAGCCAAAGCATAAAAATCCCAAACCTGGAGAGMAGATTGGTTGGAGGTCTTAAAGGACCAACGAAACGGGGCTAAGGAGGTAATAGGGSCAAATCTGGCAGAAATTAAAGATGAGAACAAGAGGAGACCCTAAAAGAGACTACATCAAAAGGGAAGGATTAAGGTGTTATAATCCTTAACCCTTAAACTTGAATCACAAACAAGATATTCATAAATCCTCAATCTTTATTTATCAAAATACCCTCAAGGTAGGGAAACACCTTACAACAATCCTTTTATGGGAGGAATCCATCTGTATTCACTTGCATCTTTAAAGGAGAAACCTCACAATGATCTAAGATCCAATACAATATATTCCAATATATGCTCCATATGGAGTACTCCATCCTTATTTATAGCTAGCTAGAGGACCCTAATCATAACCACCTCCTACCTAGCCGACATTCTTTAATGAGGCCACATTATATTTGTTCGATACTAGCTAACTAGTGGTCCCTATTTAATGATATCAAACATAATGGACCTAGTCCACCTTACATTGAATGGCCACTTGATCCGGATTTTATGAGGGAACTAAATGAAACTCAGAAATATGACAGAAACACAGAGATACAGTAATAGACAATTTCTATTAATAAATGAAATGTACAATAAATATAAAATGCAAAGCGAATTGAACTCACTAGAATGGTGGTCATTTATCTATGAGAAGAGTTTTGATGGTTATGAGAATTCAGAAGAAGACGTGTTTACAATGAGACTCAAAAGGCCTTTTAACATAAATAATTAATGAGAAAACCCTAACCTGGGAAGATGAAATGCCAAAAGGTTTGTGGGTCCCGATGGGGGTAGTCAATACGTCAACTTCTCAAGGGAATAAATTTTGCATATGATCTATGTCTGGGGTGCTCGATACCTCATCAGAAAGGTCTAGCCTAGGAGTACACATTTTTTTTGGCCTAGCATCTACTTTCTGTTAGATTTTCTTAAATTTTCAAAGCAATATATTTACCAGAGTATTTAGATATTCTTTTACATTTAACAACCATATATTGAAACTATAAGAAACATAAAACAAGCACAAGAAGACACAAAGATTTATCCTAGGAAAACCCCAAACCCGAGGAAAAACCCAACCAACTTTTCTTAGATAGATTATTTATGATAACACAATCCAACCATGAACAAGCTCTTCTTCACAAGAGAAAAATTGATAATGAAGAAACCT
>SNQJ01S0028048.1:1111-61275 GCA_010110895.2 Picea sitchensis | reverse complement strand
TGAATCATGTGAAAATATTGTACTTAGAGACAGAAGCTAGTGGAATGAGTATTTGATTTAGGACGGATTGTTGTTTAAAGGTAGCCAGTTGTGCATACCAAAGTGCTCGATGAGAGATAATCTATTGAAGGAAAAACATAGTGGAGGTCTAGCATGAAATTTTGGCCATGACAAGACATTTGCACAGTTGAAAAATTCATACTATTGTCCAGGTATGAGGGCATAAGTGAAGAAAATTGTAAACAGATGTAATATTTTCCAATATGCAAAAGGAAAGAGACAAAACACTGGGTTGTATCAACCATTGCCTATTCCAAATAAGCCTTGGGATGCAATAAGAATGGATTTAGTGTTGGGATTGTCGATAACACAAAGGGGAAGTGATTCCATATTTGTGGTAGTTGTTAGATTCTCAAAGATGGCACACTTTATCCTGTTCCAGAAAACTAATGATGCAACACACATTGCAAATTTTGTTTTTAAGGAAGTTGTGAGACTTCATGGGTTTCCCAAGAGTATTGTCTCGGATAGGGACACTAAACTTGTTGGTCATTTCTGGAGACATTGTGGAAGAAGTTGGGGGTGGAAATGTCCTTTAGTTCAACATATCACCCTCAAAAAGATGGATATACTGAGGTGGTGAATCAGAGTTTAGGGAATTTGCTGAGGAGTCTGATCACTAAACATCATAGCTAGTGGGATCAGATTCTATAGAAAGCAGAGTTTGCATACAATGATTCATTAAACATGAGTACATGAAAGAGTCCATTCTAGATAGTATATGGAATGAAGCCAAGAGGAGTATCAGAGTTAATATATTTGGAGAAGAATGAATTCAGAAGTGTTGGAGCAGAAGACTTCACTACAAAAATGCAGAAGCTTCATAATCATATCAAAGAGAAGTTGTAGAACAACAACAGAGAATATAAATGCAGATTTGATCAGCATAAAAGAGAACTTCAGTTTGAAGTGGGAAATCAAGTTCTAGCACATCTCAGGAAGGAAAGGTTCCCAAGGGGAAAATATAACAAACTAAAGTTGAAGAAGATAAGACCGTGCAAGATCCTAAGGAAATTCAATGCCAATGCTTATGAGATAGAGCTTCCAGAGGATGTGGGAATATCACCCATATTCAACATTTCAGACATGTATCCTTACAAGGAAGATGACACCAGAGGGTCAGAATATCAGAAAGAGATCTAGTGGGAGAAGTAGATGCTTGTAGTAGAAAATCCACTGATGGAGGAGATCATAGATCAGAGAATTGGTAAGAAGACCCGAAGGAATACTTATTTTGAGTATTTGGTAAAGTGGAAATGACACCCAATAGAAGATGTCAGTTTGGTAAATGATGCAGATATCTAGAAGCATGGAAAATCAATGCAGGAGTTCATGGACAAGAGTCTATGAATTTTTGTCTAGAGGAGTATGATGCAGGAGCATTGTCATCAAAGCACAAGTGGAGGACAACTCAATGCCCTAACATACATTTTGAAATGATTTTGAATTTTAAATATGGAATATCATGAATATATCTTGGAAAGATTGTAATTAAAGAACATCTTAAATGTTAAGAGGCTGAGCCATTGCATGAGATCGATGGAGATTGTATTTTCTTTAATGTAGTTAATAACAGTACAAATATGAAGCATTCAATCTTATCTGTCTATACCGATTATTTATTGTAATAAGCCTTAGTAGTTGAAAGCTTTTAATTTGATAGGATAGCACTAAGGTAGTTGGAGGGAAAATATCTATGAGATCTTTTTGTATAAATATATGTATTGTTTCCCAAATGAGGCTACTGAAGGTTGTTGTTGTCGCTGTTGAGAGTTGTTGAATCTTATCAGAGTTGTATGAGTCCATGTACATACCATTTGAATGAATATAACATAGAAGCGTTGATCCAAATGTTTGGTGTTGTTGTTACTGTGTCTATCTGAATGAATGAATGGTGGGCTTTCTGTTTAATTGCAATTCTCTATTATTACTTGTTCTTATGTTATGAATGCATTACATGGTTGAATGTATGAATCTATGAGTATTAGATAAGTTTCAATTGTTTCTCTTCCACGAGAAAGTGAAAGGATTGCATAGTGTCTGCAAGGTGTGCATTGACAGAGTCTAGTTCGACTCATAATCTTAGAAGAGATAACGTGAAGCTTTTGTTTGCAAAGAGTGCAAAGTGTCTGCAAGGTGTGCATTGATAGAGTATGTTTTGACTCAGAAGCTCAGGAGAGATAACTTGAAGTTTGTTTGCAAAGAGTGCAGAGGACCTCGAAAGATGTGGGTAGGCAGAAACACACCCAATGTCATATTGTTCAGGAGGAACAATCGAGTCATGTAAAGAACTGTTGCAAGGAGTGCACAATCATCCATAGAGAAGTTAAATTGAAAAGAAGCATGTTGCAAGGCGTGCACATGGTCGATATTCGACTAAGTGTTGAAGAAACATTAAGAGAAGTTTAGAGTGTCAAGGAGGAACAATCTCAGAAGAGATAGTAGATAGAAATTCTTCAGTAGGGAGGAGCCCACTGAAAATTTCCCAAATCAACGAGCAATATCCATTCAAAAGGATCATGATATTTCTAGACCATGAGATCTAGGAGAGTTGCATGGAGGTTAGTCTTTAGAGTCCTTAAGAATTTTGTGTTCGAAGGTTTGAAAGTATTCAAGGAGCGGGATCGTCGAAGTGCCGAAGAGGCGAAGTGAATCCTAGCCATCGATATCAGGGAGGATATGTGCCAGAGGATCATAGAGTTTGGGAGGTAGATATTTGGAATATTTTCATAGAGAAAAGAGAAATTTTCGTGAAGTCATGAAGGCCAAAGAGATCTGGACTGTAGTATCCAGAAGGACACGCGTCGTCAGATCGTGTTCTTCGAATGAAGAGAACTTCAGTGAAAAGCGAATGTGGAGGTTGCAAAACTCCTCAAGCCTGAAGTAGAGAAGTCTATTTTGGCCATTCATCTAATAAGGACACACGTCATGAGATAATGTGTTTCGGAAGAAGGGCACTTCGGAGGAAATTGAGGGAGGAGTGTGAAAAACTCCCAAATCCTGAATTAGAGAAGTATATCGTAACCATTGATATGGGAAGGACATGCACCACTAGATCTTGGACTTCAGGGAAAGAGTGAGGAGAAAGTGGAGCATTTACCAGAAGTCGTTCGAAGCTCCAAAGGTAAGAATCTTAATCCTAGCCGTCAATCATGTGGACACGTGGTGTCAGGTCTATCACTTCGGTGATAGAGAACTTCGGGGGAAACTAAAGAGTAAAGTCCTAAAGGCCGAAGTCAACAGGAACCGTTGATATATGGAGGGACACGTGGAGCRTGGAGATTCACTTCGGAGGATTGATACTCCAAGAGAAATAGAGTGAAGGGGCATTGAMTGCAAGTCACGCGAAGTGGGAACGAAGGACAATCTCGATCGTTGATCGAGGCGAGCACGTGGCGTTCGACCCGTAGCTTCTGGTAAATGTTAATTCAGGGGAAAACKAAGTTTGGAATGCTCGAAACTCCCAAAGATGAAGTTATGAATTAGATCACAATCGTTGGTTGTCGGAGGAGCGCGAACCATAGATCTGGATCCGGGTGATTTCGTCGGTTCGGRGTTTGGGTAAAAAGGGATTAGCTACATCCAAAAAAGACGAAGCCCGAAGTTGCAAAGCGGGCTAGCCCGAGGTTATATACCAYGGTCATAAAGAAGAAGAGCCTAGCAAGAGGAGCTAGCGCTAACCACTCAGTGTTACCAAAAACGCCAGAGAACGGGGCTGCGGGTGAATCAAACCTGCATGGTAACAAACAAGGGCCTGTGTAAATCGATCCCAGGGGCTAGCAGAGTCTCGAAGAGCTGATTCAGCTCAGTATATTGAATATTATTGACTGAGAGGTTGCGCAGCCCCGAGGAGAGAAGGGGGGTCTGCATCAGTAAGGAATTTGGTGGAATTTATGGGCTATTGGAGGTTTCCCAACCAATTCCCCTGATATAGCCCGTCCCCCAACTAAATAACCATCCTTTTGTCATATAAAATGAGGTGTTGGGGTCTCATTTCACAAGAAAGCAAAAGAACGATGAAACTCTACCCAATTTCACTTCCCTTCCTTGCCCAAGCATTTGCAACCTTTTGTGAGTTACCACCTCAGCATTCCCTCTTCAACCCCTTTTATTCCATTCAATCCACTCCCTTTCCTAGAGGTGATTAATAGATTGTGACAAGAGGCTTATTGAATGTGTACTTACAACATTGTAAAGAGGAGCCCAAACAAGGTTCGCATAATGATGGTCGTAAAGGATTGTAAGTTTCAGTCTTTGTTCAATCAATAAAATAATCTCTTTTCCCTGTCCCAAATGATGATGTTTTATGTGTTTTCTTTGATTTATACATAACATTTGATATCTAGCCCTAATTTATTAATATAAATAGCATGCTTGTAGCTGTGTTTTCCTAGTCTTGGATGTAGGTCGGATTTGGGAGTAGACATGTAGTATTTGGAGCTACAGATCTTGAGGGGATCATCACCAGACGTTGGATAAAAGGTACAGTTACCGATCTTCTCTTCTACTGCTTTCTGTTCATTTATTTTGGTATGTTTGGGGTAGTGTAGAAACTAGATTGACTTTTAGGAGTTCATTTTCTTTGTTTATATCCTAAACCCTGGTATAGTTATAGGGGGATTTTCCCGTTAGCAATCCTTGAATGATTACTACTAGCAACATGAGGGAACGTGGAGTAGAATGAAGATGACTTGGCAAGATAGTTAAGATTTCCCTGATTTTAGAAAGGCCGTGTGGAATGCAAGCATGTGATAGAAGTGTGTGGGACTGGCAGTTGGAGGAACGAGTGGGGAAGAACTGAAAGAGACAGAGTGTAATAGTAGAGAAGCAGATAAAAGGAATCAATTACAATGGAAAGAGGGTTGGGTTTTGTTGGTTGGTTAACTAGTTAGCCAATTAGCTTGTGAACCCGTGGTTTTGTTGTTTTGATAGTAGGATTGATGCTATCGAGCTCACTCTAAGCATATGTTTCATAATGTATCTGATTGTAAGTATAATTTTTTCCTCTCTATAGAGTTTGAAGAGATGTGCATGGTGCGATGTAATGTAACAATGAAGAATTGCATAAAAGAGTTGGGCTCGGTTGCTGTCAATATATGAATTGCTTAATGCATACCTATGAATGGTAGAATGAGAATGATAATAAAGTTGCAGTGATTACGAATCTATGATGTGTCAATTATGTGTTTGATTAAATGTGATGTTTCTATTATGTTTTTTCATATGTTAAATGAGTTGCGATGAATAACAATAATGGAATCCTCAATGGATCTTTGTGTGATTAATACTTCAATGACGACACAAGACCAAATGGTCTTTGTGATCCTCATGGGGTCTTGGGTGAGACATTTCTCAGTCTTGGATAAGGATTGATATTTTGATTCCTTGGGGGTTTTTTTGGTCAAATATTGACAAACCATGGGTCTTCAACCCCCGACGTTAAGAAAGATGCATGCAAGCGTGAAATGACCCAACAAATGGTTATGTTGTTGGGCCCTGAAAGTCTTGTATTGAATGATGAATGCAAATAATGAGGTGGTATCCATCTTGGGAGGAAACTCATGATTGGTTGTCTGGGAAGGAATATGAGTTCGCTTGGTGGGAAACTCAAGGCCTGAATGTCAATGTGGAATGATGGAAAGATAGGTATCTCTACACTTATATGCATGCAATATTCTTTGTTGAATTTCCCTATCTATTGTATGAATGGTTGAAAAGGAAGAATGTTACTAACACTTCTTTGAGGCCTTTAGAAATAGTGGTTTGGGATTATATCACAATTTATAGACAGAAGACATTGGATAACAAGTGGACTTGATCAATTGATTTTTGGTTTTCTCAGGTGAAGGAAGGGTATATAATTGAATTTGTTGTGGTGTACATTGATTCTTTAAGTGAAGTTGAAAGGAAGTTCAAGAAAGCCCCTAAGAGAAGGATGTTGGAAGAAATCCCACTTTGGATAAAGATGTTGTTCTTGCAGAAGGGGTTGATGCATATGGAGCCCAATAATATGGTTGAGTAGACTCCCATATTGTTGGAGGAGGGGTATGAAAAGATAGGGGAAAAGTGAGAAAGGAGATGGATCCATCGAGGAGGATCCAAAAATTGTTGAGATGAGGTGAGGAGTAGAATGTACCCAAAGGAGTAGAGGAGAGAGATATGAAAGGTATGCAAGAAGGTTGAAATTAAGAAGAAGAGAGGAACGAATAAGTGGAAAGAAAATAGAAAGGGGCATGCGACGATGGGTCAAGACTAGGATGAAGAGGAAGGAGACCACACTAGGAGGAAGTGTGGGAGAGTGTGTTGTGTCAGAGAGGAGCACAAAATAGAGTAGGACAATGAAGAGGCATGGAATTGAGAGTAGGGTGTCTAGTGGGGATACCAGTAGTAGTAGTAGTTGTTGTAAGGGCCCAGAAGACAAAGTCCAAACCCCTTGTCTATTTCAGAGTGTCGCAACATTGGAGGAATATTAGGTGCATAGTGACCATCAAAATGAGAATAGTGACCATCAAATCAATCTCATGAGTGTGATATGGATAAAAAATTGTGGCCATTAGCATAGTGAATATGTCGCACGTATACATATCTATCGAGCCAAAAAACTACGTGTCCACCTATCAAAAATAATATATCAATATAATATAAACATAATTCACACTCTCATTCTTATGAATAAATGTATTTTGAAGATGTATAGATGTTGCATATATGCATATTTAATTTCCATACTAGTCTTTTGGCATGTGCTTGAGGAACACAAATTTTTTTTGTTCCCCTAGAAAACATAGAAGTGAGAAGGGTATAAGGAAACAACTTCACTAAAAACACATAGGGATGCAATAGGTATTCAAAATTGCAGCATGGAAATAGAGTTACAACTACGTAATGGCAATATAGTATCAACTACACATAGGTATACCATATAAAAATTGTGAGGCAAAGATCACTAGGGAAAGTTGTGGGAGTCACCAAGACAAGATAAATAAAGGTGCATATTTCAAGGTTATGGGAAATGCAAAGTAATATGGGAAATAACAAAATTCACTTGAGGAATATTCTTCCAGCTTTGGAATGATGATAAATACTTCAATCCAACCAAGAACAATAAATGGATTCAAGCTCTCAAATCAATCTTTGGATCCACATACACCTCATTGATGAAATATACTCCCTCTTTGTTGTACAACAACTTGAGCTCCCCATGCATATTTGTTACAAGACTTCTAGGAAAGGATTTTTCCATGAAATTCCCATTACATAACATGAGAATGCCAAGATTATTAGATATTGAGAAGGAGGTACTAGAGAGAAAAATGGAGAAAGAAGAGAGGATTAAATTAAATTACATGGATTGTTAGCTCTAAATCATATGGTTTCTCACCTGCATATATGGTTTCTCACCAGCATATAGGAATTCTAGGGTTAAATTTAAGTGGATCATAGCAATCAAGGAAGTTTCTATAATACTGGTTTTTAAAAATATTTTCAAGGTATTTTCTATAAGATATTTTCTATAAAGATCTCTCATGTAATAGGATACAATGCCAAATATAATTTTCAGCTATAAGTTATAGAAGTAGATAATATATTCCATTTGATTTAGAAAACCTATAATAAAAATATCAAAATTCCAATAATGAGTTAGATTTTAGATACACAAGTAATAAAAATGGAAAAAAAAAAATGAATAGTCATTTCCTTGCACTTCGTGACTAAAACCCTATTTAGTGTAGTTTTAATTGTAAATTCAAGTAGGACATTATTGCAAAGAAATATTATTAGTAGTTTTGAGGTACGCCATTCAACCTTGAAACCCATGTGTTAGAAGAAGATCAAGTGAAGAGAGCAATTTAAGGAAAATAGCACAATTGAAGGCTAGAAAATGAAGAGTTCATTTATGGTTTCTACATAGCAATACCACACCACATAGTTTTTTCTAAATATGGGACATGTTACATCACCTTAAACCCACCTAAAAAGTATAATATAAAAAGCTTCTTATTAATTCCAATATCAAATCTCATTAATGGATGTTAAAGAACAAAGCAATGCATTAGTTATGTTATGCTTAGTTGTAAACTTGACAATAAGATATAAAGATTGTATCGCTAAAAAAACCTTAGGTTAAATTCCTTGGAGAAGAGAAATATGAATATTAGTTATGTTATGCTTAGTTGTAAACTTGACAATAAGATATAAAGATTGTATCACTAAAAAACCTTAGGTTAAATTCCTTGGAGAAGAGAAATATGAATTAGATTAATAGCTTACATGCTCTTCAATGCAAATGATTGCATTATTCGCTACTTCGAAAAGGAATAAAAATAAGAAGTATCTAAATATGGAAGACACACTTTAGACACTACTTGAGTAGATATGCTTATTAAAACAAAAGTTCTTTCCATAGGCTTTAAGTTGCATGCACCAAGAGATGCCTTAAGAATTCACCTAGACCCATAAGAATGCAGTGACACTTCACTAGTCAAGAATGATGTGTATGTTACAATTGAAATGATTTGATTATATTTGGTTGTTCTAGGTGTATTCATAATTGTGAAAAATAGTTTTGATAGACTTCTAAATTGTTCAATTTATTTAGAAGTTGGAAAGGAATTTGACAAGTCATTTGGAAGCTTAATATATGTCTAAATAATGTGTCACCATGTGAATTTTAAATTTATTTATGTTAAAGTAGATTTTTATCACATTCACATTAACAAGGAATACAGTTTTATAATTATTTTAATTAATGGATTTAATATTAATGTGATAAAATTTGCTAATTGGAAAAAATTATATAGAAGAAGAAATAAAGAGTCTATCAACTTAAAAAAAATAAAAAAATCTATCACCTTTAAAAAAGAAAAATAAATATATTAAAATTTGACAAAAAACATTAGAAAAAGAAGAAGTCTGAAATGTCTAGTTATAAGATTGAGTTCAACTACAAATCCATGAAGAAAATTTAAAAGAATGATCTATGTTAATGTTTGAAAAACTGTGTAATGAATATATACTATATTCTAAACTATTGAATGGTAAAACACTATTCAATATGCCAAACATTTTCTAGTTCATACAAATATATAATAAGGAAATCATGTGTTTTGTTATTGCATGAGAGTCCTAGAAGACTTTGATTTATAGTGAACACAACGAGACCATCATGCAACAACTTTAACCATATAACTTCACAACTTCATCCTTATGACGAACAATATCTATCTTTATCCGCTCAAAAAAAATTCAAAATACACCCATCTTAATGAAGTTCTCATGTCCCACTCATACTATCTCCATCATTGATATTAATACACATTCTTACCATTTTTACCAATTAAGAAAGATACAATAATGTATCACTAATTAATATATTTTTTATTATTTTCATATTAGGTGACATTGATGGAATTTGATGGGTAAATTGTCTGTCGTGAAGCAATTTAACCATCAAATACAATCACAGTTTTTCGGTACACATTACTAATCTTTATTAAAATGCTCAATACATCTGGTAACTTGGTTTTAACCATCAAATTTTACAAATGGGTTGGATTTCATATTCCAACCCTGTTGGGTAGGTAGTGCATTTGGTTCCTATTGTATTACCTTTCATCTTAAATTTAAATGTAGTTTGTGATTTGGATGTATTACAAAGTCATTTACCTTGGGAGTTTTAAAATGTAAATTTGGAAGAGACTCTCTAATCTAATGTTTAAGCATTTTATTATTCATTTCATTTTCATATATATATATATATATATTAATGTTTAAGCATTTTATTATTCATTTCATTTTCATATATATATATATATATATATATATATATATATATATATATATTACTTAATTTGTAGTTGATAATGATGGAAATCATTATTGGCTATTATGTGTGAATGCAAGTAGACTCATTATCGTTATTTAAGGAAAACCATGCCACCTAAAATAATTCATTGGTGCTTCATAAGGGGTCATTAACTTGTTTCCTTACGTTCAAGGAAGACAAGCTCTTAGTCAATCATAAGTAATTTTAGATCTTACTCCATGACCATAAAGTGGTTTCAGCCTTGATAGTATTGGCAAGAAAACTAGTATCCCTTGAGGTCATCATTTAAACTATCTCTATTAAATTCATATACATTCTAGTAACATTTAACTTTAATTTCATATATAATTATAAATATTATTTTCAGTTCAATTTAACCTCCCAACTAAAAAACTCTTTATAGATATACTAAAATATTATAATAATAATAAAATATTAAATTTAATATTTTTATTAAAAAACCTAAATAATTGTTAACATTAACAAAAAAAAAAAAAAACTAAACAATTGTTAACTTTAAAAAGTTTAACCTTTGACGACAAAGCTAAGATTTAACCGAAATTTCTTTTGAGCCTCGAAAAGCATATCGACACTTCAGCCGAAATTTCTTTTTGGCGAGAAAGTCATATTGACTCTGTGTACTTTGGTCAACCATCAATGTTAATATTAAATTAACTAGTGGCACGAGGGCATATTATTAAAGAAAAGCACCACCCCCACATCTAGTGTATAATTAATTAGACTTGTCGTCCTCTCATCTTAGTGAACATTAACTTTATAAGTAGGGTCATGTTTGTAGGGTATTTAGGGATATGTGTGACCGATTACTACCAACTTTCTGTTTTTTTTTTTAAACCACCCATTACAAATAGAAAACACAATATACACTTTGTAGGGTATTTAGGGATATGTGTGACCCATTACTGCCAGCTTTTTGTTTTCTTTAAAACCACCCAACACAAATGGAAAACATATTATACACTATATAAAGGTGCACAAAGGTCACACCATGATGTTGTAGATAATTGTTGACATGCTTTCCTTTAAACTTCTTGGAAATCCAAACCAAACCAAAAAGATCCAAAAATAAATAAATAAATAAATACACCATGATTTTGTAGCTAATTGTTTGACTGTTGTCCTTTCAACTTTTTGGAAATCCAAACCAAACTAGGAAGAAAAAACAAAAAAAAACTAAAAAAAAATTCCATATGATTTATTCTTGTTCACCTGCTACATCTAAAATGGGTATGGAGTGCAAGTGGCGAGGGAATGGAGAATCTTGGCATAATTTGGAGTGTGTTCAGAATGACATAAAATATAACATTATCATATAAATTTTATATTAAAACCAAATTTTATATTAAAAATGGTGAAAAATAATGTACTAATACCATGGTTGGAATAATGGTAGATATCTCTTTTGGAATGATGATAGATATTTCTGAAAAGAGATGTATCTACCATGGTTATTTTGCATAAAGTTTGTTACAAGACATTGAAACTACATTTTATAATAATGCAAAAAAACTCTTAGTAAGAGGAAAAAGAAACCTAAGATACAAGAACTCTAACACTCACTTGAAGTTAAGGAGGTTGTGCGTGTTGAGCTAGACAAAGTTGAGCTACCATTAAAAAAAGAGTCTTTTCAAGACCATAACTTTTCACTCATTGATTTGTTTTAGGTCTTCTTTAATGCATTATAAAGATAATTTGAAGCTAATGTAAATACCAGACCATTGGGTATCAAAACATTGATAACACATGTGAAGGCCTTAAAAAATGTGCTTGAAGTTCATGGCCTGAAAAATACAAAAATGGTCAATATTATAACCATTTCTAATATGACTCTAGATGATCACTTGGAACAAGGAAAATGTGTTGGAGAATTTGGAGGAAGAAGAGACATGGATGCCAATTGTAGGACCAAACTCATAATGTTTAAAAGCTAGAGGAAGCCATTGTAGGGCATTTCTTTAGTAGCAATCAAAAGTATAGAAATTTATTGGGAAGTAAGCTAGTAGCTTTATGCCATATACAAAAGTCCCCCACTGCCTTCATGTGCGGTTTGCAACCCTTGTCTTTTTAGTGTTATTATTTTATTCTCAAACACAAAGCTCTTAAGGCTTGTGCAGACTAGGATTTAAGGCATGAATGGTTGTTATAGTGCAATAAGAGAATTAATGTTCAGTGATTTAGAAGACACCAAATAATCTATGGGAAAGTTCATTTCGATATCCAAGGAAACAGACGACACCATTAAGCGTTGCATTGCATGCATGCTTCCATGTGGTGTTCTTAATGTTGTGAGAGTAATCCATGTAAATGGCATGTGGAGGAGTATACATGACAAGTGGGGCTAGGTAAGTCATGAAGGCCAATCCCAAGCATGTTTCGAGGTTTCCTAATCGCAAAGGATTAGTTCAAAAGACTATTGTCTTTCCTCCTACTATAAAGCTCCAAAGACAAAAGATTTACTTTCTTAATCTTGTTTACACCTTACAAAAACACAAAGATTACAACCCTTATTCAAATGGATATATGTCAAAGTCCCCTTTTCTTTGGAGCCCATTTGTCAAAAGACTAAAGAGAACACATTGTAGAGGGGAGCATTACCATATCCATACTCATACCAACACCTCGTATCTTCTCAAAATGATAATGTGAATCAATAAGATACTCTCCATCAAAGGCCCATTACCATTAATTAGAGAGGCACTATGACAAAGTTAATAATCTTAAGGAAGTGCTCAATAACGGTATTGCATGAAAAATCCAAGGTCCAATAAGTAGAAGGTAATGTTGTATGCCAAGGAGACATGAGGACCATCGAATCAATCAAATTGGGTATCGAAGCCTACTTTAGAAAGCATAGTAGAGGTTGACCCAAATCAACCATTATGTTATTAGGAGGGATGCTACCTCTTTGGAATAAATATCATGGTATGTTGGGAGTTATACGTTGTTGGGGAATGGCCTCACAACTAATGTGGGATAGAACACAAGATGAGAGAATATTTTAATGTTGCTGAAAATATTTCAAGGTGGAAAACAAGGTGGGTCTGAGTGTTTATTCTCATGCTTATTACTCATTGTTTATTCTCACAAACACAAATTGACACAACAAATCCATAGAGGAGGGGGGGAGGGATAGAAAGCATGCATATTCATCGCACAACCAAACAATCATTATGTTATTAGAAGGGTCACTACCTCCATTGACACTTACATTAGCAATAGGATCTCAAAAGTTTGAGACATATATGCTAACATAGACCAGATCCCGCAACCAATGTGGGGATAACACACAAAGAAATAGGATCTTTTGAATTCACATAAATTATTCAAATCCACCAAATATGACATATCTATATGTTTATATCATGTTTATTATTCACTATTTACTATTATAGGACACACACCCACATAACACATCTCGTAGAGGAGGAGGAGGTTGAGCAAACATGCATATTCATCCTGCAACTAATGAATCATTATGTTAATAGGAGGGACACTATCTCTGTAGACATTTGTATATGCATAAGGATTATGGTATGTTGGGACTTATATGTTTTCCTATACTAGACCTCACAACCAATGTGGGATACCACACACGGGGAATGAGATTTTAATGTCATAGAAAATATTTCAAGACGTGAAACATGACATATTCGATTATTCATTATCTGCACCCACACAACGCATTCCATTGAGGAGGGGGAGTCCAAACAATCATACATATTTATTATGCAAAGAATCAACCATTATGTTAGTTAGAGGGCCACTGCCTTTGTCAAAACCCCCAATGGTATAAGGATGATGGTATGCTGAAACTTATATGTTGTTACAAAATAGACCTCATAACCAATATGAAATAACACACAAGAAGAGAGGAGATTTTAAAGTCATAGAAACCATTTCAAAATGCCAAACACGATTTATCTGAATGCTTATATTCATATTTATTATTTTTCTCTCTCATATACACAAAATATCCCATAGAAAAGGAGGGAGACATTAAATTAGAATACATATTCATCAAAAAAAAAAAAAAAAAAAACAACAACATTAATTAATAAGAGAATAGTAAGAATGTTACTAATAACCTATGTGAAAAACCACATTGATATAAAAATCATATTATATTAAAACTTATATATTATCGCAGATAAAACCTCACAACCAATATAAAATAATAACATTCAATGTTTATAGCTAACCCAAAATCATTGTATATAGATAGCAATCATGTGTGGGGTTAACTATAAATGATGTATTTAAAATTGAGATAATAATTTCTCGAACACAAAAACAAGGCCATTGGAATGGTTGAACAATTCGAGATGGTAGATTGTCCCCTTCCGCCATTAAAAGAAATTATAATAAAATAAAAACACAAATTGATTCTCGAAATTTGAATCTACGAAAAACACAGAAATTGACCCAAATAAATCTAGAGCCTTCAATTCCATTTAATGGTCAGTTTAATCATAACAAGACGTAGGCAAATTTGATATTTTAACCGCTCATTAACTGATAAAGTATTAAAATAATTATTTTAGTGTTAATCTTTTTATAAAAAATTAATTGTATATTTGTTCCTAGAGCCCTCAATTCCATTCAATGGTCAGTTTGATCATAGCAAGACGTAGGCAAATTTGATATTTTAACCACATTAAATGATAAAGTATTAAAATAATTATTTTAGTATTAATTTTTTATAAAAATTAATTGTATATTTGTTCAATAAAGTTATCTTTCATTTTAAATAATTTAATTAAGATTAATAGTGACTGAATTTATTGGTATCAAAATCCAATAAATTCATTTCAATGAATAGTCCAAAAATATATAGAGCTTGATTTTGGAGAATATTAGAGTAGAAATCTAAATAAAAAAATGTAGATAGCAATGGTTTTAGTTCTTTTTATTGATAGGTTAGTGGTTTGTATGGACGATATGGAATGGGATGAGAGTGAGGATTATTATAGACTTTGGGTTAGAAGTGAGAAAGTTTACATGTTATTCGATAAGTTCACTGAGTTACTTTACATGAATTGTATGTTCTTTTTAAATTAGGTTGTATGATTAGAGATAACAATTATATAAGAAGAATGAAATTCAACTATTTTGATTGGGTTAGAAGATAAAGTGTCATATGATTAGGAGAACTATATCATTTCTCTAAAAACATATTATGCAAGAATCAAAGAAGATGAGGATGAAATCATTTGGACAAAAAAATATTATTAGAGTGAATTTTACATTCTTGGAGAGGGATATCAAGCTTAATGTGCTTTTGAAGGGGTGTGGATGTTATTTGATGGTGGGAAAACATATGGAAGTTCAAATGTCTATTAAAATCTCATGTATCTATGTGGTTGTTTCTTATAAATAAGACACTTGCTTGGGATGTGTTACATAATAGACATAAACAATTGTTTAGTTGGTCTATTCTTTGCAAGGAAAATAGAGAAACCATTATACATTATTTAATGTTTTGTTCATTCGCTGGTCAAGTTTGGAAAGAATTGGAAGCTCTTAGTAGTTTAAAGTTTAAGGGAAGTTTGGGGGGAATTATATAGATGAAGGTCTAAACAGGTGGTGTAACAACCTTGTTGTTAAACAATTTAAAGCTCTCTCATTGATCACCACATGGGGAATTTAACTAGCTTGCAATGCTCACATATTTGAAGTAGGTTTGTTCCACCCATTCAATGTATTGTCTAGAGTAGGTCCATACTTGATGATTTCAAGTAGATTGTTAGAGAAAATTCCCAAAGACAAATCCTTGTCGAGCAGTTTGACAAAAGTGGAGCTTGGGCTTGTTTTGATAAGGCTTGTCAAGGTGACCAACTAATTTGTGGTGAAAGGCATGTGATGTTCTTAAATGTTGCTTATGTTATAAAGTTTAAAAATGGTCTATGTAAAGGCACAAATAACTATGCATAAATTTTGTCTTTAAAGTTATTATTAATGATATATACTAAAAAAGTTTCATAAATCTTCTAATTTTTTTTGTTACTCTTTTGTTATAATTAACTAGATGAATAAAATAAATAAATTATATAATTATTTGTTAAAACTTATTTATGAGAAGATCTAACTTACTTAATCACCATATATATCACCATATATATATGAAAATATCTAGCTTGCTTAATCACCATATAACTCTATCTCTTTCTATCTATCTCTATTTATCATGTGTGCAGATAGTAGTGAAGAGAAAAAAAATAAAGTAGTAAAATAATTGATGTTCTTTCAAAATTAAAGTTGCATTTAGATACATTTTTTAATATATATATAATAGTTGGAGGAAGGACATACCTTTGAATATTATCACGTTCATTTTATTTAAATTTTCTTTTTAAAAGTGAAGCCATCAATTTATATATTTTGGATAGATTCACTAGTAAATATATTTTTCCCCTTTATTGGTGAACTTTGAAAGTACTTTTAAAGATTTTATTTGGGAGCTCTTTGAATTACCACTAAAATAAGTTAGATATGTTAGAACTTTGAAGATACTCTCAAAGATTCCATTTGGGAGTTCTTTTTTCCACAAGAAAAAATGCTCTTTATATTCAAAAGGATATAAAAATTTACAAGAGTCGACTTCTCGAACTGCAGTGAAACAATGAAAAAATGCTTATAACTTGGATCAATCCATCAATGACCCGACAATCAAGGCAAATATCCATCTATGCTCAACTTTCATAAAAGAATGTGCCTAATCAAAGTTTAATCTTGTAGGCAGGTCCTTCGTTGCCATCCTCCCAAATTGTAAAACATATTTGGCTCGGAGGGAGGGGCAAGGCTTTTTTAGAGAGGGAATCCGCTTCGCTGTTTTCCTCTCTGAAAATGTGCTGAAAGGAGAGATTTCTGAAAAGATGTGTGGCATCTTTGGTTCTTTCTTTCCAGCAATTAAGGACTGCCACCCGAAAGTCAGCAAGTCCGTTCAGCCAATCGATAGTAATCTTAGAGTCACCAAGGAGAAGCAAGACATCGGTGTAACGGCTAGCTAGAACTAGAGAAGTCCAAGCACCTAAAAGCTCTGCCTTCGTGTTAGAACCCTGACCGCAGTTCAATGTCCAATGAATGCAAGTGTGGGGGTTTAAAGCAATTTTCCCCCCAGCTCCACAAAGCGCACCTCCTTGTTGAGAGGCCCCATCGAACCAGGCCACCGCCCTGTCGTTTGGAATGATAAAAGGAAGCCGATTTGATGGCCTAGCTTGTAATGTCTTGCCAGCTTTGTTTGCCTCTGCCAGAATGAGGGATGAAACGTAGTGGAAAGAAGGCTTCTTATCAAAAAAAATTGCTACGTTTCTGGACAACCAGACTTGCTAGCACAGGTGGATCGGAAGCATTGAATGCGTGATGTTGTTAAGGAACCAGGAATGAAAGCAGTCTTGCACATTGTTACCAGTCCAATGCGAGGATAAATTTAAAGCAGAAGAGAGAAGCGACTAGATCGCTCGGGTGAAAGGGCAAAGAATAAACACATGTAGAGTTGATTCCCTGTCACGATTACAAAGAGAACAACGGTTCGGGCCCTCCCAGTCGCGAGCTTGTAATTTGTCCCAAAACAAAAGTTTGTTTTCCAGCAGGAGCCAAGCGAACAGTTTGAGTTTTAATGGACAAGTGTCCCTCCAAATCCTCTGTCTGTAGTTGGAATTTAATGGTTTCTAGGTAAGAGCGGCCAAGGCTTGATAGACATTCTTTGCAATTAGCTGGCCTGATCGGTCTCCCCCCGTCCAGATGAGGGAGTCTGTCTTAGGTTGCAATCGCACACCGGAGTCTTTAAGGAGTTGTGAGAAGTCGTCCCATTCGACCTTGAGATCCGATTCCAGCTGTAGATCCACTCTGCTCAACCAAGAGTCGCCTAGTGGGCCTCCTTTGGACGGGCAGTAGAACTGGTATAAGTAAAAAAGGCTCTTATCTTGAAGGTGTGCACGGAGGGGAGGTGAAAGTATAGCTTTCCTGCCTAAGCCCAGCAAGCAATCGCTGCCAACTTCTATCAAACGACCATTTCCAGGATTCCACAAAAGCCACTTTAAAATGATCGGAAGAGTGGAAGATAGATTTTTCCAAGTCTGTGAGCCTTTTAAATGACGAACCTCCGCAAATCTGATCCAAATGTGGACCGGAAGATGGTGGAGATATTTTGCTTTGATTACATTGCTCCATAGTCCAGGTTTTGTTAATAATCTCCAAAAGGTGTTAGTCGAAAGTGCCTTGTGAAAGAGAAACAGGTTTTTGAGGCCCCAGCCTCCCATCAACTTCGGTTTAGAAAGGTCCTGCCATTTGCTGAGGTGAAAGCTTCTGTTCTTCTTACTGCCAGTCCAAAGGAAAGAAAAAATGAGTTGTCGGAGCATCGTCAAAACGGAGGCTGGGATGTGGGCTAATGCCATCCAATAGACTGGAAGGCTTTCCAGCACTACTTTAATCAGAATATACCTTCCCCCCATGGAGAGAAATTTGTGCTTCCAGTTGAGAATTCTGCCTTCAAATTTGTCTATAAGCCAAGTCCAATCTTTTTTTGTGTATCTGGAGGGTTTTAAGAAGTATCCTAAATAAGTAAAGCCCTCCGCAAGCTCGAGGAAACCAATTCCAAAAAGCTCTTTTAAATCAAGTTTCAAAGAATCCTGAGCGTTCGAGTCCAAGAAGATGGATTTAGTGACATTGAATTCTAATCCTGAAACATCACAAAAAGAAGAAAGGATCGAATGAATGATGGACCATTAAGCAAAATTAGCATTTGTCAAGATCAACACGTCATCAAAAAAAAGGATGTGGAGAATATAAGTCAACCCTGCCACTTTTACTCCTTTCAAGAGTCCCTCTGCTTGTTTGTTTTTGAGTAGGATGCTGAGACCTTCCAGGATCAAGATGAAAAGAAGGGGGGAGAGTGAGCATCCCTGTCGGAGCCCTCTCTCACAATGAAAAGCCTTTGTAGCTTCACCATTGATCAAGATAGCCAAGGTTGCCGAGGAGATACAACCCATTTGGGAGTTCTTTGACGTAACACTAAAATAAGTTTTGAATAAAATTATGTTGTACATTTGTGCTCACCTCACAATGAGTTTTTTTTTTAATATTATTACGCATATACATAAATTACTACGTGCATATACATAATGTAATTTTGTTATATTATAATTTAAATTATTTATGATTATGATTTAAATTGTTTGTTATATTTATGATTTAAATTGTTTTTATTATATTAATGCATAAAAGTTATTAAATTATATATATATAAATAAAAATAAAAATAAAAATAAAAGTCTTCAAATATATGAAGAAAATTGAAAAGAATAACCTCCCTTCAACTCGAGCTCTTCAATATGTCAAACCTTTTCGTTATAATCCCAAAGAATTATAATATAATATGTATAATAAGTTCACATGAGAGTTGTGATTATTATTGGTAACTCCTCTTCATGTTAACATTTTAAGAACCTAACAAAGACGAGACCAACGTTGTAGGAACTTCGTTGTTGTGGGGGATTTTATGTAAATATTTAAGAACCTAAAAAAGACCAGACCAAAGTTGCAGGAACTTCGTTGTTGTGGGGGATTTTATGTAAATATTAACAACGAACTTTGTTGTTGATGTGGATTTTATGTAAATATTAACAACTTGAACATATGTATAGGAATAAAGAACTTTAAGGGTATACTTTTGACAAAATTTTGAATGAAGTGCATGTACAATTCAATGGGTGTTTGTTGTGTTGATGTTGAATGAGATTCTTTGTGAGTTGAATGTCACTTTAAAACTATCACATCAAAGTGTGGCTCGATGTTTCTCTTGGAATATAGACTTTTAAAGGATTATTGAAACCAAAGAATTTTTTGACTTGCATGGAATGTTGCTTGATACTATGCTTCTATAGAAGAAAGAGAAAGGACATGTTTTTTCTTGTAATCCCAAGAGACATCTCCAAAACAAAGGTTGAAGACATAACCTTTTTTTTTTCTGGATGGAATGAACATATTGAGGAAACCCTACAAACACTTTTCCTCATTTCAAGGATAGTATCCATGGTAAATAGGTTTATTGTATTTTTGGAAACATAACCTAACATGGACATTGAGTGAGGCCCAATAATATCCATAGAGGAAACTATCTCAAAAACTTGACCCCATGACCTACTACTTGTAATTTACAACACTCAACCACTAGAACTAACCCATCATACTTGGTTGAAGACATAAACTATAACATAATTCCAATCATTAGGGTCACCAACCCAATCAAAATATAAAACCAACTAATTAAGGAGTCCCCCCTGAATTGTATTGTAATTGAATTGGACCTTGGATATAGAAAAGTATCCACTTTTCTACTTTCCAATGGATTTTGTGGGGTCTTTTCATGTACCAAACTATGATAAAATCAATAAATAAAATGTTAGGGAAAGTATGAGTAAAATAAAAAAAAATGTTGACAACTAACGGATGATACAAAGTGCCATCCACTTTGGATGAGGTGTGGATGGAATAAAATTAAACTCTATACTCAAAAGGATATGGGGTCGGTTGAAAATAATACATGTGAAAGTGACAAGGAAAGTTTTATGGATACTTAGGTTGGGAAGGAGAAATACATTCTTAGGATTGCAAAACTTGGAGGGAAGGAAAAAAAATTAAAGTGTCCTAGGTCTTTCATTACAAAATTCTTCTTAAGGATGCTTTTCACATGGGCTATAAGTTTTGGGTCTTTACTATTGAGTATTATATTATTAACATAAAGTACAAGTATGAGATTATAGTCACCTACTTGCATAGTATATACATTAGGATCAAAGTGGCATAGAGAAAATCCAGAGTCAATAAGGAATCGATCCATTTTTTCATACCAGGTTTGAGGATCTTGCTTCAAGCCATAGAGGGATTTGTTGAGGTGGAAGATAAGGATGGAGTCACTTTGAACAAATATGTGAGATTGCTCGATATAAATTTATTCTTGAAAATCACCATGCAAAAGGTGGATTTGACATCCATTTGATGGACCTCCCATCAATATGAAGCTAGAAGGGAAATATCAAGGTGGAATCATGGAAATCATTTTGGTAATTGACATAAATTTTTCATTGTAGTTAATGCCTTCTACATGTCAAAATCATTTAGAAATTAACTGGACCTTGTGTCTATCAACACTAACACACGTGGCATACTTAAATGTGTAAACCCATTTTCATTTGACATGTTTTCTTCCTTTCAAAGAGGGAATAGATCCCAAGTATTGTTCACTATTAAGGAATGTAATTCTTCATTCATCATTGCACCCCATGCTCAATGGACAAAATATTATACAAATGTTTTTATATCACGAGTCTATAAAACTTGAGCCAAAAGAGAAAAGACTTGCTATAACTATGAATGTGAATGCAATTGATTAGAAGTATCGCTGAAGGAGGTATTAAATCCTATAATTAATTAATGTCCCTTTCAGGAAGAGTGATTTGGATCATGTAATCTCTTTATCTATTCTCTCATCAATGACTTCCCTTTGTGCTTCAATATGTTCCCTAGCTTCAGAGGGGTTGGAACAATTATCTGGGTCCATTATTTGAGGTATTTCTTGAGATTTTTCATTTTTTTCTCCTAGACATGCGATGGGGATACTATTACTTATTCTCCCCATGAAGTTTCAACCATCAAAACCAAATATGAAAATAAACATATGTGGTTGTAACAAAACAAGATTGCCCCTTATTCACAAGGGAGAATGAGAGGGATATGGGTTTGTGATCCAAAATAACTAAGGGAAGGATGCTAGATGAGATGTTTTCTTTCAAATTTAGTGAGGAGACTTTTGTAAGGAAGTGATCAAGTCATTCAATGATGAAGTTAAGGCCCAACCTTATATTTGTACAATTGAATTTTCCATTTTTAGGATTGAAATCAATTAGATCTTATTTAGTGAAAATTTCATCAAGAAACTATTTACAAGGGTATCTACTGAAGGCTCTTCCTCTCTTTACCTTAGAATCCATAACAAGGCTAAGATATCTAGTTAATTTATTTTTTGGGAACATCGATGGTGATGAGTTTTGAAGGAAGATCCAACAATTTTTTTCTTCCAACTAATTGTTTAGAGCATAAACAATAGTGGTCTCTCATCATTAAAGATATTTGTGGAGTCTAGGGAAACCCAATGTTGGATTTGAGAAATTTTTTTTACCCTAATCATTTGAACATCACTTAGCAAGGAAATGCCTCCTTAGAATCCTCAAGGGGGACACTATGAAATAGGGACTTCTTCCATATTTTGTTTTTAATTTTCACCAAGGAGGTGTCATATAATTTTGCTTCTTGGAGTAAGAATGGACATGGTTTTTCTTATCTTATTAGTGATATAAGGTATTCTTACTTATTTTTACCATAAATACCTCTATGAATCCATGACAACACTTCCATTACTTACTTGAATTTTTATACCCATGCACAAGCGCTTGCTAAAGTGTGGAGTGGAGACCAAAAATATTGTTTATCTTTGCTTATCATCCCTTGTTTCCTTGTTTGATGGTTGATACATATTTTTTGCCAATTTTTTCTCAACCTATTAAGCTTCTTGCCCTAGATTGAATGCCATGTTCCTAGTCATGAATATTTAGAGAACGGTGTTGGGAGGGGAATCCATACCTTGATCTTTGGGTGGCAATGATCCTTTGGGGGAGGAAGCTAGTACATAGGGTTTTTCTTGATGAAACCATTAATAAGGAGTGGGAATATAATAAATGGGTCCTAACAGAGGTCTTCTGTATTGAGGGAATTTTCCTTGTATGTTTGGGGAGTTCAAGTTTTCCTAGATTGATTCCCTTCTTCTTTTCTTGATTCTAGCTCCATTGTTTTTTTGTTGTATATATATTATAATCTAGTGTTTCCAGTAGGAATGGTAATGGCCTTTCTATTCTCATTATGTGAGATATGTGGAATCCTCCTTATTCATATTTCAAGTACTTGTTGCATCAATTGTTCTTCTGGGAATTGGTAGGGGTCATTGCTAGTTGCATTTTTCTTGCAAACCAAGGTAATGTACATATTCGAGGAATTTAATGCACTTGAATGGAAAATGTTCATAATTTAATGGTTGAATATGATTCCATCCTTCCATATCAACAAGGACAACTTAGAGAAACCCTTTCTCTGAATCAAACTCCACATATATTCTTACACATGTAATTTGTTTCTTTCGTTTGTCTCAATAAACCAATCTTCCTAGGGTGTTTTTGATATCTTTTTTGGTGGGATCAACCAAACAAATCTATGGGAGATAAATTAGTGTCACCTAGAATAGAACTGGTTTTGGCTTCTCTTCCTCTAGATTGATCTCTGGCATCGATTTTTTTAGGTACACCCCTCTTGGACCCATAAAGGAGGGAATGTTTTTGAACATAATATCTCTACCTTATTTGTTTTAGTACATAAAATAAAAATAACCCCTTCCATTATCAATTACAAATGGGTTTGTATTAATCAACGATATCCACTCTACATTTAACAAGGATTCATAGCTTCAGGGGATGGCAAGAGCCCCATGAATTTCCAATGAGGGATCACCCCAAGAATATGATAATGTTCCATTAGGGGCTTCAATAGAGACCTGTATAGTTGAGATTTTGTCAACTCAACAATTTTTTTTTCCTTTGAAGAATTGGATGGCCCAGTTTTTGTTGTTGTGCCCCTATTGAACGAGAGTAGGGATATATATATAGGAGGGGAGTGGGGCAGGGGACATTGGTTAGGGGAGAAGATACCATCCCCACTAGAATCGATGGTGGTGACTCTAAAGACTTTCTTTAAGAACTCTTTACTATTACTATTATTATTAATTAATTTTCTTTTGTCTTTTCATGAGGAGTTAGAAACTATAATACATATTACACTTTCTTCATGTTTGTCACTTAAACATGTCTTTTGGGAATTTGAATATGGATTTTCTTGAAGAAAACCAATAATTTTACTAAATCCCCTTAGTATGCTAACCAATTATTACTAAAAAAATATATTACGTTTATTAAGATAACCCTATCTAATTTATTTTATTTTTTATTTTAAATTTATTTAAATATTTAATTCTTTTATCTTATTCTTTTTATTCTAAATATATTTAATTAGAATTAAAATTGTTTGATTCACCACCTACTATCCATCTCATGATAGAAATTATCTAGAATTCTAAACAATTATTGTCAATTCCAATCTCGTCTACAAAACTACTAAGTACTCTTACAATGTCACATATTGATATAAAGAGTAAATAGTTTTCAACTCTAATATTTTTTTAAACATTGATCCCAACTTAAGATAAGAGTGAACCAAATTTCTTTTTAAGGCATATTTACCTAATTTATTTTAGAAAGCCCATGGTAAAAGAAAATCCAATAGAAAGAAAAGTTAGAACTAAAATATATAGAAAACCAAAAAAAACTAGCTTTGAAGCCCTCTAAATGGAATCAACACCCATTCAGAGTGAAGCTAGGGTGAAAGAAGAAGAAACAATAACAAAAACACAAGAGATAGAAACAACTCAAGAAGATCACAACCACATGGTAAAATAATGTAACCTAAGATCATTAAAAGGACTTGATCCAGGTGGATATTGGTGGCCACCCACCTATTCTAGCTAGCTCAAAAATGTTTGTTGGGAATTTATTATTTTTAGCAGTTTTTTCGGGTCCTAAACTTCTGGGGCCATTTTGAGGGCCTAAAAAATGTTTTTTTTTTATGATCAGTTACTTTAAAGATAACCAAAGGCTTTGATTGAGCCCCCAAAATGAAGCTCCTCATAGATACCTTTCCAATGAGCTATCGTGTGCCCCAAATGGAGATCGTATGCCAAAGTTACGCCCCTGGGAAGTTGATACACCAAACTACCGAAAACAGGGTCCACAAAATTGTTGGCTTTTCATCTTCTGAGGTTAGGGTTTTGGATTTTATTTATGTTAAAAATTCCTTTGGAGCCTCATTGTAATAATCATCTTTTGGCGAATGAGCATAATCGTCACATCTCTACTCAGAGATAAGCTGCTACCATTCTATTGAGTCTTTCACTCTGTATTTCTACAGTTTTGTACATTTCACTCATTAATAGAAATTGGGTATTACTGTATCTCTATGTTTATGGTTATATTCAATGATATATCTCTATTATACTATTGGATATCTAATATATATCTGTACATTTCTTTATTATATATCCACTCTCATTTAGTTCCAAAATTAATCCAGATCAGTGGTATCAAAGCAGACTACTCTTGATCGTTTTTCAGTGCATGTCCCTGATGAGGTCCAAGTATAAAAAGTTGGGTCTCAATCTTGTATCTATTGAGGAAAATCGCTCTCGCACACCCAATAAAACCTTTATTGTGGAAGAAAATAAAAACGAAGGAGCATAAGATTCTATTAATATGTTGCTTGAGAAAGATCTCACACGACAGAGGGATGAAATGATGGAGAATTTTTCACACATATTTAAATGTTTGTTCATAACAAAAGGTACATATTCATCAAGTGACCACTTTGGAGGAACCTCTCCTTTCAAGATACAAGTTAATTTTTTATATTCCCGTATTTGAAGGCTAGATAGATGCAGATGCCCTAAAGAAGTTGTTAAATATGCTAGAAGGTTATTTCTTTGTTCACAACTTTTCCGACAGGTAAACAATCACCTTCACACTCCTTAAGGCTCCCTCCCATGTCAAACATTGGTGGGAAAATAAATGAGCGAAAATTTCCACAGAAGAGTATGGAATATATGGGGTCGATCCCACTTGGGATTTTTTGTGGATGCGGTAAAGGAACACTATTACCTTGTTGGTAAATATGACGACCAATACATGAGATGCACCACATTGCGACAAGAGAGGGGCCAAACAATGTTGGAGTTCAAAAATACTTTCCATACCTTGCACACCAAGCTGGGTATCAAAGACTTTGAGCGACATCTAGTTCTGAAATATCACGAGACTCTGCATAGGTACATCCAAACCGAAATGGATTTCCTAGACATCTCATCACTGGGAGCTGCCTATCGATATGTTGTCAAAATCAAGCATAAATTTAGGCACCGGAACAAATAGGAGTTTGGTTCTTCAAATCCGCAACAACCAAAGTATGGTAAATATGACCCTAACAACCAGCATCTGGAAAACCAGTCCAAGCCACAGGAAAAGAAGAGTAACAAAAATATGAAGAAGGACACTGGAAAGTGGTGTGATTTCCACAAAATTCCCTGGCACAATATTGATGATTTTTTCTCAAAACAATCATTGGTGGTCGAGATCAAAGAAAATGAGTCAAAACCTTATTCAAAATCTGATTCAAAAAATAATGGGAGAAGACAGATCATCGACGCGGACCCCACTACTATTGTCATGACCAAAACAATTCAACGAGAAGAACCAACAGATTTTGAAGAGGGGGAGAACCTTTTTCATTCATAGATGTGGGTGAAGGGGACCCTGCTGCATTAAATTGTTGATAGAGGAAGGTAGAAGAACCTCCTCTCACTATAGGTTGTCAAACAATTTGGATTGTCGACAACACCACACCTGTAACCATACAACATTAGGTAGCTTCGCCAGGGACGAAATCTTCATGTCAGCCAAAACTGTCGATTTTCATATGACATCCCGTCCTTCAAGGATGAGGTATTATGTGATTTTTCCCCGCTGGATGTTTTTGATGTTCTTTTGGGCCAACCATAAACAGTGCCACAAGGTAATCTCTCATACTACAAAATTCATCTTCTTCATAATCTGTTCAAAAGGTGAACAAAAGGACACTGCAACCATTGCAACCTTGGCCCAGGACCTTTGTTTCCAACAAAAGCAGATTGCAGAAGAGAAAGACGATATTGTTTCTTCACCTACAATGGTACCTACTCACTTCCCATTCAATCCAAGATACAATAGGTTGGTTGAATAGATTCAACCCCACCAACAATAGGTTTGTGACAATCTTCAACAAGCTAAGTAACACAAATTCTCCAATAAGGCAAGCAACTCACCAAGATTTAGACTCAACAAATGCTTTCCCCTCTCCCCCAAGAACTCAACGCAATGGAGACCATTGCTTCCTAAGGAGGGAGGATTGATCCACGTGGATATCGGTGGCCACCCACCTATTCCAACAAGCTCAAAATAGTTTGTTGGCAATTTACTATTTTTAGCATTTTTTCGGGTCCTAAACTTCCAAGGCCATTTTGAGGGCCTAAACGATGTTTTTTCATGATCGGGCACCCAAATTATATCCAAGACTTTGATTGAGCCCCCAAAATTAAGATCCTCGTTTATACCTTTCCAACAAGCTATGGTGCACCCCAAACAAAGATCATATGTCAAAGTTACACCCTCAGGAAGTTGACACACCAAACTACCCAAAATGGGGTCCACAAAACTATTGGATTTTCATCTTCTGGGGTTAGGGTTTTGGATTTATTTTATGTTAAAAAGGCCTTTGGAGCCTCATTGTAATAACAATATTCTATATAATGAGTTTATCCATCACATCTCTTATCATAGATAAGCTGCCACCATTCTAGCAAGTCTTTCACTCTGTATTTCTACAATTTTGTACATTTCACTCATTAATAGAAATTGTGTATTACTGTATCTTTGTGTTTATGTTTATATTCTATGATATATATTTGTTATATTATTGTATATCTAATATATCTCTGTACATTTCTTTATTATATCTCCACTCTCATTTCATGCCAAAAACAATCCAGATGAGGATTATAATAAACAACAATTAAAAAAGAAGTAGTTGAGCAAACAACGAACATGTAAAACTAATATAGTGAATAAAACACAAATGAAATCAATGTTGATACTGAGAGTGGGGTGAATCAGTATCAAGTACAATTTAAAACCTTTTCAACTTATACTTAAACCATTCAACTATATCCAATGAGCAATGAACAATAGTATAAGAGTTACACCAATACACCATAATACACCATGCACAATATATGAGAAATAATCAATAGTTATTTTTCAAGGGATAACAAATAATCACTGGGCTATTTTCAAGGGAAGTAGAATACTCCAAAGGTAGCTACAACTTCCAAAATGTAGAGGGAGGGATAAACTCTAAGAGGAAGATACAATCCTCCAATATCAAGAGAGAGTTGAACTTCCATCCTTGGGCCCCTTCCTTCCACCCAAGAATATATGAGAGATAATAAACTTACATTAAATCATCACCATCAACCAATCATTACATAGAACCCTCGGAGCACGCTTCCCAGACTTCTTCAATTTCTGCAATTATTCAATTTGGAGACTCTTGATCCTCAGATAATATTATCAATGTATTTTCTGAAATCCTCCAATTTTCACTCATTCAATCCTCCCCAAAAAGAGGCGTTATAGAAAGAATGGTAGACTTTATTCACTCCTGGTCTATCTGTGGAGGAACTTGCAAGAATGGCCTCGCTTAATATTTAACATCCATTTTTGAAACGTGCACACAAGAAACTAAATTTCTTACTATTTTCAATGAAATTTGTCCCACTTCATTTGTATTTCTTGATGAAGAAGTTATGATTGTTTTACCTTTAACACTTGTTTATTGACTAACTTCGTGGACTGGGTCACAAACCCTATCTTCCACAGAGTGTATCTCCATAATTATAGAGAGAATCACAGATGAAATTTTTTACAAGAGGTAAATTTGATATGTCTCTCAATACCATAGCAATTTCACCATCTGAATCGTTCTAGAAAAAAAGTAGAAAAATGGTAAGATGACCTGAAATAACATATCTTAGAACACATCAACAAAATAATTTCCATCCCTCCCTTGAAATCTGGCCTTCTTACTTCTTATTTCCTCTGAAATTCGATTGTCTAAACAATGACATGTCTACCACGTTGATGAGCCATTTATGTCACTTCATTTTAACATTAGGGCTTCCACTGAACTTTCTTGTATTTTTGTAATTCTTTTCTTTAATTATCTTCAGTGGCTCACATGTACTTCCTTCTTCACTCAATTTTGTCATCTTCTAAAAATTCATTTCTCCTCAACCGCGGAGGATCCACGCGACATTGCTATACCACCGTAAACAATACATGTATGTACTATCCATTCATGGTAATTATATGCACGCATTTCGTCCTTCATGTCCAAATACCTTTTATCAATCTTATAAATCTGCAAAACCCATGACTAGGGTCGATATCAATGACAACAACCAATCTTCCAACAACTCTTTGTCATTTATGGAAACACTCATGCCCCTATCATCATGATCCCACTTTCCCTCCCCCTTTGACATCAATGACAAAGGTTAGGTCTGCTTTCCCTTGAGTTTAATGGAAACATGTAACTTTCTTGGGGTCCTAAACTCGTGCACCTCCATCCTTATTTTGGTCTTTGGGACTTTTTCTTCCTTAGAATCCTTTTGTGTGGTCATTTCTCTCTCTTCATGTCTAGGATGTATATGTTGTCGGTCTTCTCAAGGTTGTTGCAACCAATCTTCCCGAAGTTGCTTTTCTCCGACATACATTTTTGGGAATCAAACGTGAAGAGTGTATCCTTGATCACACATTTTACTAACACCAGTAGATTATGAGTCAAGTCTTCAACCAATAGAACATCTCGCTTTTTACATTTTTCTTTTTCTTCCAAGCTCTACTACACCTTTCTCTTCAAGTATTTTCTCAAGCGATGAGACATCTCCAATGCAACATTGCCACCTTTTCTTTTCAAGATGATGGATTTGTCTTGATCCTCGGTCATGTGAAGAACATCCACTATCTATGTACCCATTCATCTTCTTCTTTACATTTCATCACGGCCACCGCCATTCGACAATCTTCAATATTTGGAATCTCTTTCCTTCTCCATACCGGTGGTCGCATAGGGACATCTTCATTCATATATTTGTAATCTCGTGCTTTGTGACCAAGATAATTACATTTGTAGCATGCAATATTTTTGTCCATCAATGGGGAAAAACAATTATAACTTATGTTGAAAAAATCCATGATTTTCCATATCTTCTATTTACACCATTCATGTTTCTACATATGTTTTCTTTCATTGGATTCTGTAATTAATTTCCTTATGTCTAAACATTTTGCAAGTATAACAATGACCAAGAAAGAAATTTTGATAATTCCTTGGAGGTGGATTCTTTGTGATGTAGTCCATCCGGTTCATGATCTATTCTTCAGAAGTTTTCTTCATACCGACAAGCTTCTTTGATTCCTGAAGGTAGTAGGTCTTTTTGGATATTCATCTTTTTTGTAATCTTTCCTTCTTTTTGGTATCTTGGTCTACTTCTCATCAACTGTATGTGTGGCTCTTTCTTCAACCTTCTTTGTTGGTATTTACATCTTCTTTGTATGAATTTTCATGCATGCATCCTGTCAGAATGAAGTTTGAATTTTTCTCCTTAGTGTCTTCATCCCAAATGTCTCTGAGAATCACATCAAGCTTATAAGTTTACATGGGGTCTATATATCTCCGCTGCATAGGGTTTGATGCCAACAACTGGCAGATGGACAAACTTCCACATGAATTTGGACCCTACTATTTCATAACATCAGTTCTTCTTTGGGTAATGCTCCTACTCCAATCAACAACTGTCGTTATGATAGCTCTCTTGGGTTGTTAACAAAGAAGTTTATTAGTCTAGTCAAGCAGGTTGATGATGGTATTCTTGATCTTAACAAATCTATAGATACTTTGGAAGTCCAAAAATGCAGAATATACGATATAACCAATGTTCTTGAGGGGATAGGACTAATTGAGAAAAGGTTGAGAAATAGAATTCGCTGGAAGGGTCTTAGTGTGTCGAGATTTGGAGAGGTTGAAGACGAAGCAACAATTCCAGTATATTATGTGCCTCATTACAATA
This sequence comes from Picea sitchensis, assembly GCA_010110895.2. Classification (NCBI taxonomy): domain Eukaryota; kingdom Viridiplantae; phylum Streptophyta; class Pinopsida; order Pinales; family Pinaceae; genus Picea; species Picea sitchensis. Next base: position 30,499 of record SNQJ01S0028048.1, on the reverse strand, counting down.
AGAAAAGACAGTCCAAATGTTCCATATGGTGAAAGGATTCAGGAACTCCAGCAATGGCTTCAAGAGGCTGGGTTGAAAGAGATTTTGAGATTATTGCCGAATTTCTTTTCAAGGCAGCATAGCAGCCTCGATTCCACGAACACAGCATCTCTCATCATCTTGATCCATGGTTGGTTATCTGCATTGGACAGAATTACTTCCAGACGATTTTTTATCATCAATATATAGCCACTGCTTCCATGATCTAAGAGATGCTCCTCCACTTCACCGGGCTCAATTCTGAGAGGCCTTGATGGAATAATTGCTTACCGATTCCTCAGTAATGGGTAAGCAATATAGTCATTGAAATTTTATGCAAAAAGGAACAAATTCGTATTATTAAAGTGAAGGGAGGCACATGCAGACATAATAAATTAATATCAAAGTCAAACAAGTTTTTGCAATTCAATGTCTATGATCGATAAAAAAAACATTCCTCATCTCAAAGTGACAGGTTTTCTGTACGAATTCAGAAATATCAATGCCAGAATAAAGACATCTACTACGGAATTGCAAATTTGCCACGTCCATAAAACGTGGACCTATCACGGGATTTCAGACTTTTTCTTATCGTTTTTGACTTTACACCATTTCTCCAAAGCCCGAAAAGTCGACGGGAAAAATTCAAGAAGAAAAGTAAGAGGATAAGTTAATGGACAAGCAGTTTATGCGAGACCCGAGTGAGATTAAATGGGAAATGGTCGATAAGAAGCTTAAATAAATAGTTGTTGCTCGTGGTTGGAAAGGAACGGGAAGGCTTGATCAAGTTGAGCAACTCACATACCTGACTAGGGTGGTAAAAACCCCTGCACAGAAGCTAGAGTTTTGGTCAGTGTTGTATTTGCACAGTTTGATGTAAACCCTAGTCTTAGCACACATATGCCGATTCCCGTCTGGAAAAACGTTTACAGAATATTCTTGTCATGTTTGATATTTTGGCTCAATACCCAAACATAATCGTGGATGATTCAGTGGAGCCTGACGAGAAGGAAACTCAGAAAGGAAAAGATCACAAGGGAACAATTCGAGTGTGGGGTCATATAGTTGCATTTCTTGATCGAATAAACATTTTGCTAGAAATTAGGATTTGAGTCAGGTTTGGCATTAGTTTAGATCATCAAGTAGTTAAAGATAGTTGAAGTTAGTTAATTTTCAGTTATGATGTGGTTTCAACCTCCATGAGAGAGGGAATTTATAGAGAAATGCATTCATTGTAAGAGAGGGGGGAAAAGCTCTGAGGAAGTTCGAGGGCGAGAGCTCCGGTAGAATCTGAGGGTTATTTTAACAGAACCGTGAAATGTTAATAAAGGATCGCCGCTTCTTGATATTATGAGATTCATTATGGTCATTTCTTTCGCTATGTCCCCTTTTCTTATTTTCCATCTATTCTTTTGTTGGCTGAGTTAAATATGTTTGCAATTCATTTTACATGCTCCTTACAATCAGTTGATAAGAGTTCTATTTTCAATGGTGACTGCTCAGACCTACTCTTGATTAGTGCTCTCAGTATCTAGCCATCAACCTTTAAGTTTTTTCTTCCAAAGTCATAGTGAAAATTCTTCCTTGATTGATGCTTTCACTGTGATGGCCCTTTCATTTCTTTTTCTGCTATTAAGTCATGATTATTTATGTTGAAAGAAAGACTTACCTGCCTCATTTTCTGCAAGTAATGTGATCCTCGTTATGATCTCTCCTCTCTCGTGGTTTTCACTTGACTCCATGCCCAATGGACTGCTTTCCTGGATCAACCCCCAACCCGATTAAACATCTTTTCTAATAAGAAATCTGGCCTCTTACTGTAATCATTGAATATCCCTGAGTAAAGAGCCCTTTGGCTATTTAGAGAACTGTCTTTGAGTGTATTAGGTCATAAGTGCACTCAAATTAAATTTTCAGGGTTTGGCTTGCCGCAACCCAAGTCAAGTTCTGAAAAAATAAATAAATTCTTCGCTATAAATGTGCTAAGGCTTCTGGCTCTATTACATGTTTGCTAGAGTCAATCCTTACAACACATCCAAGATGTCTTTTGACACTTGAGGGTTTCTTAAGCTCTTCCTCCACGAGACAACTTCTTGTTCAAGTTTCTCACAATCTTTTTCTTCTTCATCATTTGGACATTCCCATTCTATTCTTCTCTTTCTTCTTCGAGTAGAGTTTTCAAGGAAATGGTTTCTCTCTTAGTTTCCTCAAAGTCTTCTAATTTTTCTTCAAGATTACAACTGTGTTTTCAAACTAACACCAATTCACTTCTTATTTTTATTTGTGTGTCTTGAGCTTGCTATTTCAATCTCAACATGCTTCCAATTTTTAAGATTCTCATCTTCTTGTTGAATAATTTTTCTTCATGATTTTCTTCTTCTTCATTGAATTTCTTCTTCAAGTGTCATTTCTTTCAATCCTGGATGAGGATATTCAAATTCAACATGACCTACCTCTTCACAATTAAAGTAAAATCAACACCTCTATTTTCTTCTTTGAAATTTGAGATGTTGTAATTTTCTTCAACTTCTTCTTCTTTGTTCTTCTTCATCAGGTGGTCTTCCCTTGCAAAAAGGTCTTGTATCTTGTCCCAAATCTCTTTGATGATGCACATGATCCCACCTTGATTTCAATGAATCTCATTAATCCATCCAGATGGTATCTATTGCCAATTTTTGTTCCTTTTGCTTCCTTCTCACATGCCTTTGGTTTCTTCAAAGCATTGTATCCCAAGTAATCAGAACCAAACATTTGCCCAAGAGATTTCAAGTAAGTTTCCATTCTATTACTCCAAGATTCAAAATGCTTCCATCAAATGGTGGAACCCATTTGGAATTTTGTCTTACATCTCTTCTTAGGATCTTCCTTCCAAAGTTGGTTAAACTGCATCAAGGTAACCTGCTTTGATACCAATTGTTGATAATGAGGGGGTGAATCAATATCAAGTACAATTTAAAAAATTCAACTTATAATTAAACCATTCAACTATATCCAATGAGCAGCTAAATAGTATAAGAGTTACACCAATACACCATATAATACACCATGCACAATATATGTATAGCACCAATAGTTATTGTTCAAGGGAAGTAATGACTTCCAATGGTAGCTACAACTTCCAAATGTAAAGGGAGGGATAAACCTCCAAGAGGTAGATACAACTCCAATATCAAGAGAGATTTGAACTCCATCCTGCCCCTCCTTCCTTCCACCCAAGAATATATGAGATAATAAAACTTTACATTAAATCATCACCATCAACCAATCAGCTACATAGAACCCTGATAATGCTTCCCCAGACTTCTTCAATTTATGCAATTCTTCAATTATTGGAGTACTGTATCCCAGAGACATTATTACTCAATGTATTCCCAAAACTCCTCCAATTTTCACTCCTTCAATCCTCCCCAAAAGAGGTTATAGAAAGAATGGTAGGCTTTATCCACCTGCCCACCTCGTGAGAGTGAACTTTCGCTGCACTCCTGCCTCAATAATTAACATCTGATTATGAAACTTGTACAAAAAAAAACTATAGTTCGTACTCTTTCCAATGAAATTTGTCCCACTTCATTTGAATTCAATATGAAGACGGTATGACTATTTTACTTGGAACACCCGCTTTATTGACTAGCTTCGTGACTGGTCACAAACCCTATCTTCCACAGAGTGTTCATAATTATAGCTTAATCAAGAGATTAAATTTTTACCGTAGGTACCTTTGATATTTCTTTTCAATACCATAATGTATTTCACCATCTGAACGTTCTAGAAAAACAATTATAGAAAAATGGTAAGATGACCTGAAACAACATACCTTAGAACACATCACCAAAAGACTCTTCATCCTCCCTTGAAATACAACATTCTTTACTTCTAATTTCCTCTCAAATTCAATTTGTCTCAAAATGAATGTCTAATGATGTTTATTTATACCCATTTATGTCACTTCATTTAACATTAGGGTCGACCCCTGACACTTTCTTATTTTGTAATTCTTTTCTTTAATTATCTTCAGGGCCTACATGTACTTCCTTCTTCAATTCACTTTGTCATCTTCAAAAATTCATTTCTCCTCAACCGTGAGGATCCACGTGACGTGCCACATACCACCGAAAACAACATGATGTATAATATCCATTCATGGGTGTTGTATATGCATGTGCATTGTCCTTCATGTCCAAATACCTTTATCAATTTTGCGGTCCAAAACCCATGACTAGGGTTGACATCAATGACAACAACCAATCTTCCAACAATCAAAGCCTCCTCCAACAAATCAAAAAAGGATTCAAACGAAACTCTAGAGGACACACAGATGGTATGTATGACCACTCTACTCCTTCATGAGCACTTTGAGTAGGAATACTTAGACAAACTACCCCCAGAGAAGGTCACACAACTATATAAAGAAATAATGCAAAAAGGTGATAATGGAGGAGAAACCACTTCATGTATACGAAAAATTCATGGACTTGGTATAAAAACAGGTAGTGTGTTTTCAATTTTCAAATCTAAGGTACATAAAATATTACAAGTCCCAACAAAGCATATCCAAAACACATAGGGTGAGGGTGAGAATGTTTAATTTTTTTAAGATTTGAAGGTTAATATGGATAAATATGTTTTGCATTTTGATTTTCATGCTATAAATATGGATGATGTATATATTATTCTTGGATATCCTTGTATGGAAGTAATTGGTACAAGAAAAAGAAAATCACACTACACGATATATTTCTTACTAGTCGACTATATTTCTTAGAAGATCGTATAATACAGCTTCCACTCATGTTTAAGAATGAAAAATGTGAAGGGCGATGGAATGTAATATACCTAGAGAGGGTAATATGGGGTACCTAGGGAGGTACTAAAGAGTGATAATCAATATAACATGAACATAATCATGGAATAGGCCTACTTGGTAGTTGGTGAGTAATAAATAGGCCCAGTAGGTAATTAAAGGAAATGAATATAATAATGAGGGGTAGTAAGCATAGACCCATATGAATACTCATGAGAAAGTATAAATATGCATAAGTATCATTGTGTTGAGATATGTTGAATGTTAGATGTTGATTATTCTATTATAGTATGAATGGCTTGTGGAGTGATTCCTTCCACAAGGAATAATTAATGGTGTTACCATACCTTAAGGTTTTTGTATACGTTCTTGTTCATTCTCTTGTTGTCTATTGTGTGTATCTATTGTGTTATTCTCAAGTTAATGTATATCTTCTATTTTTATATATATTAACATGCACAACATCCTACCCCCAAAGAAGGTCACACAACTCTATAAAAGAACAATGAAAAAAAGTAATAAAGGAGGAGGAACCACCTCATGTACATGACAAATACATGGAATTGGTATTAAAACACACACTCTTAAACTAAGAGAAAATAAGGAAACATAGAAAATAAAATCCGGAAGGAAGATTCGAGGTAGGTTATCTCTTGTGATTAATTTTGTTCAATACAAACCTCACTCAAAGAAATATCTCCTACACCCAAATATTTGAAAATGATAACCATCTCCTAGACTTTAAGAGGCTTGAGTGGAAATAAATGCCTCTTGAGGATCAAAATATTACAAGAAAACCCATTCATAATTCTTTTGCAAGCAACCAAATTCAATACCAATACAATGCTACATATAGAAAATAAAAACTAAAAGTATGAATTCATCATTCAATTAACTCTAAGGGCATGGAAGGTGGCATGGACATGCTATGAAATCCAACCACAATCATCATGGTAAATCTAAATGAGATAGGTAGCTTGATCTCGATGATATTACATGATATATGATCAACAAAAAAAGTGTAAATACCAATGTCTATGGACCCTTGGTGCCTCACCTCAATAATTCCTTCCTTGACTCCCTTCAAACACTAGAAGATACTCTATGAGTTGCAACAATAGTTAATTAAGGGATATTTCAACTCATAACCTCTCTAGGGGAGAATATTTGGGAATTCAAAAGGCTAGGTGAGGATAATAAACACTTAAAATAAGTTATTGAAACTCTATGAATGGTTGGCATACCCACTACAAATGGTCTGCACACTTGGAACAAAAAACAATGAGGTGCACATCACATTGTAGTGCATCGAGATAGGTTGCTTCTTTTAAAGAAGTTCTATAGGAAGTGTTACACTGTGGTGATAGATGTCTTATCCACCACATGATTAGATCATTGTCCCATCTCGTTGTAGTGGGACAACACAAGCACACCAAAAGGAACTCCCTTCTATTTCAGAAAAATGTTGGCTCCTACACCAAAATGTCCACACTATAAAAATAAATAGTGTCTAAAATAATGACCAAAAATGGTTGGGTGCAAGAAATGATCCTACAAGAGAGTATCAAGAAAAGAAACAAATATGAGGATTATCTTTGAAAACCAATATCTAGACTTTGATGGTTGAAAGAGGGATACAAGACACTAGATTATTCCACCAAACCACTGTGCAAAGGGGGAATCACAACAAAACACACTTCCTTAAAGATGTGTAGGGCATAGAGATAAAAGGTCACAAATAAATAGAAATATCTAACTAATCATTTTAGTAGTCTTATCTCATAACCCCTATACAATAGAAGACAAGTTATTGAAAACATCACTAGAAATATCCCATGGATTCTTATAGTACAATGCAAGACCATTCTCATGTTAAAAATATCATATGAGGAAGTCACAAAAGAAATCAAAGACATAGATACTAGGAAATCCAATGTACATGATGGCTTCACAATAGGGTTCTTCCAATACTATTGGCCAACAATTGGGAATAAAGTTCATGGAGTGGTGGAGGATTTAGGAATAATGGGTGGAATACTCAAATATTTTAATGCCACACTCCTCACCCTCATCTAATTGTAAGGGGTTGTGTAAATCCTTTGGTGAGGAGGGAACACAACACCCCCACCCGACTAGTAGGATGCCTTGGTAAGGCATGAATGTTTAGGTTCCCTAGATGATCCAGATGGAATAACACACTGGAGGTTAGACGAGTTGAGTCACATAATGGCTAATTTGGACACACCATGATTAGGGTGAACTTGGATATGTGACTTGAGGAGGTGAGCCAAGAGTTATATGGATGATTGCTCCTCACGTGGATATCTCAACAAGAGAGCAAGGTGCCTTGAGGCACATGTCACTATAGATCATCGCCAATGGGCATGATCACCATGCATACATATTGGGCACACCATCCTTGGGGGTATTGTGTAAATTAATTGAGATGCAAACGGATGGGGCCAAATCATGTGATGGGAAAGTTGGGGGAAAGCTATTGAATGAACCAATGCAATGGTGGACTCTTCGCGGTAGAATAGTCCACACAGTAGGATGAATGAGCCTTCAAATTGACCCCTGTAAAAACGACACGATATTTCGTGCAAGGGAGAGGAAATGTATATATGGCATGAGTTGGTATGATCTAAGACACAACAAATTGGTTGGACACAACAAGTCATCTAAGGTAGATTTGGGCATAGGAGCGAGCTCACCCAAGGAGCCATTTACTCCTACTCAGTGCTAAGTTTATGGAATGGTAGGAAAACTTGTGTTTCCTTGCAGATATTATGAGGTGAGTTCATGAGACATCCTTCACTGTATGAGACATGGTGGGTTAGTTTCTATGACAAGTTCAATTTTTTAAGGAAAACTACTCTTGGGATGATTTCAGTAGGTGGGGTTATAGAAGGAATTATTGCAAATGATTTTTGGGTTTATTGTGTGGAGATAGATGTAAATTAAAGAAGTCAACTTGGATAAGTTTCCTTGTAAATTTTGTAATGAGATGAGTCTCCCCTAATGTATTCTTCTATTGTATCATATTGTAAATTATCTTGTATAATAGAGTCTGTACATGTGTGAGGCACCTCTAATGTTGCCCAACATATTCACTATTCCATATATTTTGTATTTGTGTTCGTATGTTGTTTGGTTGTTTAAATGACTAGGTGTAAGATTTGTTAACTGTATAATAATTCAAGTGTTGTGAAGTAAGGGCATGACTAGGTGTTCATCTTGGCTTCCAAGAGTTGAGTGAGGGAATCAAATCACCAAGTAGCTCATGGGTGAGTCATGGGTGCACCCTGAGTAAAGAGGCATGGTCTAGGTAGAGTATGCTTGGGAGGGTCCAACCACCAAGTCTGAAATACCATGGTGCCACACAAAACCCTAAGTGTTGGTGACTTCGGTGCTACAAGTCAAGGGGAAATCCTAGGTAGACTATGGGCTCATGATAGTTGGTATCACAGATTTTTTTGAAAACAAATTATCATGGAGCTTGGGAAGTTATGGGTTGAAGTAGAAGTGGACACTTCCTTTTGTAGACTCAAGAAAAGGAAGTGGGTCATGTGATGATTTGAGGCACTTGGGAAAGATGTTGGGCATCCATAGACTTGACGTGACCTAGAAAAAAATTGTGGATTTTAGGTCGCAAACTTGAAGTGGGTATTTTGAACGCATTTCACTAAGACATCTCTGTGCCACAATTCACCAAGTACTATCGATTCATTCATTTTGTTGTTGGACGAACTTGAAGGGTGGAAAAATTTAAACGAATTTGGGCTTTCAACAATGGATCAACTTCGTGGATCATGAGAGTGTGGATATTGGTGCCTTGGTGAAGAAGATAGACAAGGAGTGGATGGAAAAATTGGTGGAAGAAAAACAGGAAGGGAACATGGTGATTTTTTGACTTAGGTGGATTTTGAAATAAAAATATAGACTCAACCTTGAGTTGCAGTGGAAGGAACAATATAGGCTTGTTTCAAATTGACAACCAATGGCTTGGGTCAGTCATGGGTCCATGCCAACATGAATATTTTAATTATGGGAACACCTAAGGGGGTCATTATGCAAGGTATGGTTGTTTTTAAGTTATTTGCATTTCGAAAAAACTGCAATGAGTTATTTGAAGGGAAAATGGGTGACTTGGAGGAAGTTCAAGTGCAACTCGTTTCCATAGTGAAACCAACAGACTTGGGTCTGGCCCAAGTAGTGCAAAATTTATAGGATTCATAGAGAATTTTTGGATGGGATCTTGAGGTGACTTTCTTGGATGAGTTCAGTGATGAACATGGGAAAAATTGATTGTAGCACATGGAGGTGGCTTGGGTAGCCACCTGTCTCTTTGATGAAGCATTGGATGGCTTGCTATCATGAAGTAGGCAATGAGGCCTAAAACATGTTAAGTTGAGAGGAAAATTATAGATGAGGTTCCATAGAGAATAATATCCTTAGAATTTTTTTTTGAGTCATGCAATGAATTGACAGTCGCAATGACAAGATAGAGAATGAAACACTTATGGAGGTAAGGAAGTTTTGTTATAAGTGATGGACAAAGACAACAAAGAAGTCGACCAAGAAAATTTTGACAGTTAATCTGAATGACAAGAATGTAGACCAAGTGACTTGGGTGGTGCTCTCCCACCTTTGGCATGTGACATAAGATAAGGCATATCACTCCTTGGCAGCTTGTATATGATTGTGGGATGAATCACGAATGATAAGGATTGTTGGTTGAAGTTGACAGGAGTATTGGCTTGGAAATGCCTATCTTTGGAAAGAAGTAATGGAATTTATTTGGGGTGGCTTATTTGAATTAGAATGACTTGGAAAATTCGTTGAGGCATTTGAGGTGTGTGAGCATGTTGACCACACTCATCTTGGATGTTGGGTTACACAGAGGTGACTTAGTGGTAGGAGGTGAGTTGGATACTTTACTTGGCTTGGAGGATTACATAGATAAATTAGATTGCAACATGAAAATATCACCTTAATCATGTGGGGTGTTCTCATGACTTGGGTAGGATGGTTGGGTGAGATGCTTAATCATCTCAAGACATGGAGAAGGATCACAACTAGTAGATTGAAGTAATGGTCCAGGAGAAGTTTGGATGTGTAATACTCAGAGAAATATGGACATTACATATTTGAGGATGTATATGAAGAGGATAGAGAATCCATCCAAGGAATCCACACTTGCAAACTTGACAAGAGATCGAGGTGTAAGTGTAGATTTGGTTGGACGTGCGGGTGGTAAATGCATGGTGATTTCCTAGGCTCTTCACATGAATTAAATGTGGGATGGACTATGTTCATTAATATTGGAAGTGGAAAAAACTTCCCATCATGTTGCAACATATTGGATACCTTCAAAGAAGTGGAAAGTGGAGCCAAGGTGTTGTGGGAATATTTGTTTTGGAATGAATTTATAGTGAAACAAGGAAAGTGGGGTGGTCTTACCTTGGTCTAGGATGTTGTGTGGATGGATCGAATGACAATAATTCTAGAAGTGCAGCACTTGGAAATTGTGAGTGAGCTCCTTAACGAACATTGGATGACGGTATCATCAATGAGGTAGGAGTGAAATTTCCTTGGTGTTTGAGGTTGGACAAAGTGACGAAGATGTGGATATAAAAGACTGTGTTCGGGCATGAGGAAGTGTATTTCAAGATCTATATGTGAAATTTGGACTAGCTACCCAACCAATGTAGGACTTGAGGCATGTAGTGTGCAGAGACATGAAAAAGATGGATGAAATATGGAAGGAACAATAGGTTGTAGGAATTCAACACTTAGACATTTTGATGTTATGTTTCGGGTTACAACAGTTGACACCATTACAAGTAAAACACCTTGTAGCGGAGGTTTTTATTGTTACAATATTTAAAAAAAAATTCTAACAAACCTCCACTATTTGAAGCAGAGGTTTTAGTGAAGTTTTTAATGGATGTTCCATATAAGAAAAAATGTTTGGGTGGGAGGAGGTTTTAGCAAAGGTTTTTTTTCAGTTCTTGTATTGGAAAAACACATGGGTGCATTCTTAAGTAACCTACATCGATGCATACATAAAGCCAAAAATCATTGATGCTCTTATAATTATTACACATTGGTTCTTCCTCTTTTGTTGTATGCAACATTGATGCTCTTACAATTATTATGCACATGTTCGTATTGTTGTATTCAACACCGATGTTTTTTGAGTTTTTGTATGCACTATTCATATTGTTTTTGTATGCATGACCAATTCTCTTAGAAATATTATGCACAAGGTTATTCTTTTTTTATGGCACACCAGTGCTTGTATAATTTTTATGCACCGATCCCTGTATTACCATGTGCATCAAAGGGTAGTGAAACTTTGAATATTCGAGGTGAGATGTCGGCACCATTATTTGTTACTAATAACTGGTGTGTATAATGTATTTAAATCATCAATGCTTATATTATATTTAAAGCAATGGTGTGTATATTATATTTAGAGCACCGATGTGTATTGTAATCACACACATCGTAATATTATGAAACAATAAATATAATTGTATGTTATGTCGTTTAAGGAACAATGTTTTTTCAAAAAAATTGGCACAGGTGCGTATAGATCATAAAAACACATCATTTTCTATATTATGACATGCATCGTTTAGCAAGTTCAAAATAATTCAATGCACCGATATCTATATATTTTAATTAACTGTTTTATTTTACAAATTTTCATTTAATCATCTCAAAATCAAATATTTTTTATAATAATATTGTTTTTAATATATTTGTTATTGCATTTTGATATGATGATTGAAAAAATGTGTTATCCAACAAATTACACCTCCATTATTTGACACAATGTAAATCATCCACATATTAATTAATCAACGACACACCATTTTACAACATTTGACAATGCAATAAAATAAGAAACCCATGTTATTATATATGAATAAGAGACCTATCATCATACAAAATGGGACAATGTAAAGGTCCACAATAATCAAAATGCAAGCAATATGTAATTGTTACACTTATTGATAACATGTACTCATGCAATTGGGACAATATGTTGAGTACATTAAAAACAATTCCTGATTTTCACATACAAATATTCCAAAACATACAACTTGCAGTAACATTCAATTATATAGATTGTCATTCATCACTTGAACTGTTGTCATTGCTCAAGCTGCGTGCATGCCTCATTTATTCATCATTTGTAGGAGATATTGTAGTTTGGTTATTTAACCTAATGTTTTCTTGATCGACTTGTTTTTTATGTTCTTCCTCTTCATATTCCATCCAAAAACATATAAATAAAGTGTAATAAGTATATCTATATATCTATCTATCTATCTATATATATATACATGATTGCGTAAATAAAAAAACATGCCATAGCTGCGAGTCTTTCATAAAAAATACACATTATTTCGAAGCCATGCTTCATGCCTTCTCACAAAATATCTTATGTTAGTTTCACTCCAAACTTTGTTTCTTGTATGTTTAATATGCCATGAAAAAACACAATCGATATAATTAATATAAAGGTTTTTTGTTGTTCCATTAATTATAAAACAAGTGAAGTTAAACAACATAACTACTTACAAATTGTTCAATTAAACCTTGATACTTCAACAAATACTCTCAACCCATACTTAATCCAATGTCTAATAATTCACCCGTTGTCTTTTCTTTGTATGTTAGCACCTATTACAAGGCATCCATGGATAAGTGTAAATTAATTATTTAAATATAATGATCACAACTAACATGAAATTTCAAGTAAGGCCGAAAATGTAAAAACTCATAAAGTTTGCGATCAACCCTTTTATTCATTATCGTCTTGTCTTATGTGTTGAATGGGTTCCATTATTTTTTATTTTCTGCAACAAAACAATTGAAAATTATTATCTCATGTGATAATTAAATTCAATGTAAATAAAAAAATAAAACCTTTGATGAACATTGTTGTTAGGATGGTTTCTCCTATGATGCGATTATGGTCATTTATTTCACCATCCCCTTCTACATTTTTATACATCCCTATGGCATGTATATGTTTTCCCCTCGTTTTTCTCTTGGAATTTTCATAATCTCCCTAAAAAAATAAAATCGAAGAATCATCAAATATAAAAATTACGATTCTTTTTTACAAAATAAAATTTCGATGTGTATAATAAATCAATATGCACCAATGCATTAGTCATATGTATACACACTGGTATATGATAATAGTCCCCTTACAAAATTGAAGATGTTTATTTACAAATTGTTGTATTCACATGGTGCTTTATAAATTAATATAAGCAATGGTGCCTAAGTATTGTTTATTGTGTACCATCAACCTGTGAAAAAATTTAAAACATAATGGTTTCAATATTAAAAAAAATGATATTTCCATTTTAAACTCAACACTTATGTTGACATGAACATGTGCACCAATTCTCTATCTCTATATAGTGCACATTGTTAACCGCAAAGGAATTAAAAAAAAATGATAGTGAGATGTCAGTTTGGGATCCAATGCAATTAGTGGTCCCATTGCATGGATACCAAACACCCCATATATAATTAAAGAAAAACTATAAAAATATGTTGCTGGAAAAATTTCTTGTCGAAAAATATAGAGAGGGAAAGCAAGAGAAACAACAAGAAATCTAGGGCTTCCAATACCGAAGGTAACTATGAAACCCTTTTTTTTAGAAACCATTTAAAATTGCTTGAATCAAATAGGGGAAAGATTAAGATGCTCAATAGAATGAAATCACATACCTGAAATTTCTCCTCTGTAGATTTGTATGTGACCTATGGTGATCCATTTCAAGTTTGACTCTTCAATAAAATCCACCCACTTCGAAGTCTTTGCTGGTAAATCTCCCCTCTAAATTTTGGCAAAAGAATGAAAGAAGGAATAGAGTTTTCATTTATAAACACATACAGTTAGAAAAATTAAAATTCCCACTTAGTTTTTCATTGTATATTTTGACGCATTGATGATATACGCACACACTATTTTTTTCGTAACTTACCTTTCTGGTGCACTATATAGTTTATAACACATTGGTGTGGTTTTACGTAAAAATGCACCAACAAACACTTTAATATACAAAATGAAAATGAAAACATCCACATTTAAATTTTGCAAAGGTTTTTCTTTGCAGAGGAAATAATGACTAAAATGCTCGCTCACATTTTGTTGTATATTTTGGTGCATTGGTGATAAATATGCATGCTATTTTTTTTTGTAACTCACTTATTCAATGTGATATACAATTTATATAGCACATGTGTGGTGTTTACATAAAAATGCACCAACAAATAATTCAATTCACAAAATTCAAATGCAAACATCCACATTTAAATTTTGCAGAGGTTTTTCTTTGTGAAGGCAATAACAAAGGTCACTCTTTAGTGCCTCTAATAATTTACCACACTAGTGCATTTTGGATATCCAGGTGCACCAAGGAATCACAATATAATTAAGTGAACCATTAAGTTTCAAACATTATTCAAAATCATGTTTGAAGTTAGATTGTTCTATGTTTCCCAAGATGATGGTTTTGGCTCAAGTGTAGGAAAAAAGTTATAATATCAAATGGCCAATTCTTCATATTCCAACTCATTCCATATCATTGCAAGTGCTTCATGTTCTCACTTGTTGATTGTATTAAGTATATATTTTATTTATAATTCATTTCTATTATTGAATTTATGTTATGTATGCAAATGCATTTGAATAATTGTTCATTCAATTTTGTAGGATCATGATTTAGGATCAAGTTCAGATGCACAAGACATTCCACTAGTCCCAAAATGGCACAAGCTCTTATCAAGAGAAAGATACTATGATTTTTTGAGCCACAGGTCACGTTCCTTCTCCTCCCCTTGAAGGGATCATGAACTCATTCTCGATGGATCCAAAAAACCCCTCATGCATGCGAAGACATATTTCCAAATGACACAAGTTAATGTTATAGGAAATGGACCTAATTTTCGCAACTCTATAGGGGCTCCTTTAGTTGAAACTTCTCAAAATTCAAACCTTGAGGTCGGTGCTCTCGAAAACCTACATGCTAGTCTGGGAGACAAAACCTATGTGGATCACAAGTGCTAGATGTGTCATATTCCAAAGAATCCCTCTAAGTGCATATGAGAAAAAATGGGTTCATCAAGGATGGTAGTCGGAGAGGATATTTCCATTATGGAAATAACCCACTTCAAAGGTAAATTGATTGTAGGCAAGTTCTCTGGGAAATTGACGGGTTTTTTGTCTCTCCAAAATTGGATTATCCAGGAATGCAATCTTCTACTTGGGTATGCGCATGATACTCATGTCCTTGATAAAGGATGGAACTCTTTTTTTTTTTAAATCATATAAATACTATGAGGTTCTCCTTAGCAAAAACTGGTCCTGGGGACTGTCAGGACTTTTTCTCAAGCCTTGGTCAATGAATTTTGGCCCTTTGTGAGAAATTATTAAGAACATGAATGTTTGGGCCATATTACCTAGCTTTCCCTTAGCCTCTTGGACCATATAAGCATGAGAGTTAATTGGAAATAAAATAGGAACTTTTGTTGGTCTAGAGCCCAACTGGGCCTCCAAAAAAGACAGGCGTTGGGCATGGATCCAGGTTGATGTTAACTTGCACGAGGGTTTGGTTGGAAATATCGACATCATTTTTTGGGACATTATTTGGAGCCCGAAGGTGTATTATTGCAAAAACCCCTTCTGTTGACATGCATATCATGATATTGGACATCTACGAGCTCAGTTATTGAATTCGTCACCTGAAATCCCTCCTCCATAGAAGGTCCAGATGAGAAAATCAACTATTTCCATAAAGTAAGAAATCGAGAATCTAATGGTTGAAGGGGAAAAAAAGGAGGTTATTGTTGAACCAGAGAAAGTTAAAGCTTATAGCCACAAGTTCAACAACTTGGTTCTTAAAACTACGTAGTTAGGTACATAGATTTTTTCGTATTTTCCTTCTTCTATTGAGAATATTGTGCTTGGGGGGTTTCAAGACATTTATTCTTCCCCCACCCCTTCGCCCTCTTATTCTCCCCTTCCTTCTTCCCCTTCTCCTATTTTTCCCCTGCAAATCCTGTATCCCTTTATCCCTCAGCTTCTCTTCCCCCCTCCCTCGAGGTTAATCCTTATCTAGACCATATTTCTCCACTCTCTCCTGAATATTTCCTTCCTTCGATCCCCCTTTTGACTCCTCGACTCTCATGCTCTTCCTATCCTCTCACCCCCTCCTCCCCATATTCTAGTGGTCCTCCTTCATCCCCCCTCCCGTGAAGCCTCCTTCCACCTTTGCCTCTAAGGATTATTCCCTTCACTCCAAAGAATGATTAAAAGATATCCCTCACTCAAAGGGTGGCCTGGATATTGACCCTCCACAAGCTTCTCAGGATAGAAGGAAGTCTCATTTGTCGAAGGTGAAAGAATAGTTGTCTAAATATGAAAAGGAACCCAAGCTACAAATTACCATGGCCCTTAGAGCGAGGAGTTCCCTTCCTCCCCATTTAAAATGACTATTATTTTTTTCAATGCCCATGGGATTGGCCCCCCCCCAAAAAAAACTAGCCCTCAAAAGACTTCTCCTAAACATGAAGTTGGATATTATCCTTATATAGGAGACTATGTTTCTAGGAGAGGTCACCATAAAAAAATTAGGTCCTTGGTTAAAAAATGGTCTTTCAGTTCTATAGACACCGACGGGATGTACGAAGGACTTCTTTCTGGGTGGAGCTCAAACTTTAAAGAAATATATTCCTTATCTTTTCATTCCTACATATCTATTAAACTTAAGCATAAAGACTATGATGTTTCCTTTAGGGCAATCAATATTTATGGCCCCTATGTTGATTGTATTTTATTTTTGGAAGACCTACTTAATGCAGGTGTTTTTAGCAACCCAGTCAGTGTGATTGGAGGTGACCTAAATTTCAATATTTCCTTAAGATACATGTGGGGTACAACCCCTAAAGAGGACCGTCAGATAGGATTCTTACTCTCTTTTCTTGATTCAGCTCGGTTGGTATACCTTGAGCCTGTGAATCTCTCCCCAACTGACATAATATTTGAACCAGTATGATGAAGTGGCTAAGAGACTAGATCATTTTCTAGTTTTAGAGACATTTATATCTAAAGGGATCATGTTCATATCTAAAGTAGAAGATGTGGTGTAGCTCTAGCCTTGACTCTCCTCCGACACCCCTAAAAGTGAATCAGGTGTGACTTGAAGATGAAGAGTTTAAGGAGTTGGTCTCTTCAACTTGTGAAAAGATTAGTCCTGACAAGTCGGAACCTTTTTTCGTCCAATTTGAGGATATATTGAAAAGGACTAAAAGTGATATCAAAAAGTGGATCTCTGGGTGAAAACAAAAAATACACAGGGATTTTTTATAGATTGAAAGTCAACTCTCTAGAATCCACTCTGAAGTGGATGAAGGTCCCATTAGTCAAGAACATCTAGCAGAATTGAAAAGTCTGGAAGAAAGGAGAAATTAGTGGTTAAAAAAAGAAGAACAAGAATGGTGTTTGAAGATTCATGCCCTTTGGTTGCAAGCAGGAGATAAAAAAACTGATTTCGTTCATCATTTTGAAATCATAGAAGGAACCTCAATACAATATGGGAAATAAAAAAGGTGGAAGTTAATATAGTCAGTTCTTTTCAAGAAAAGGTTGAGGCAGGAGAACAACACTTTGAAAACCTCTTTGCCTCCCCCACGGGATTCCCCATTCAGGAAATATTGGAGGTTGTGATCAAGTTTCATCCTATCTTCTTAGAAGATATGATTATTTCCCTTCAAGAGGAAGTGACAGAAGAATAAGTCAGCTCAACCATCTCTTCAATGAAGAATGGTAAAACCTCGGGACTATATGGTTTCACAGTAGATTTTTCCAAATCCTTTTACGACTTGTTGAAAGACGATATTCTCCTAATGATCAAGGAATCTCATAGAAAAGGATTAATCTATGGTCCTGTCAATGATACGTTTCTCTGCCTCGTTCCAAAAAATCAAAATACAGATTCCTTCGAGGACTTTCATCCTATCTCATGTTGTAATGTAGTGTATAAATTGATTTCAAAGATCGTATCTCATAGAATAAGACCCTTGTTAAGTGAATTTATCAATGAAGAAAAATTAGGCTTCCTTCAGGACAGGAAAATCCCTAAGAATGTGGCTATCGCTCAAGAAACCCTTCATTTGGTCAAAAAGAAAAATCTAAAAACTGCCATTTTGAAATTGGATCTGTCGAAGGCCTACAATAGGGTAAACTGGACATTCCTATGTCTAGTATTAATTAAATTGGGAATGACTTTGATGATAATAAAATGGATCATGGGATGTGTTATAAACCTAAATTGCACCACACATGCATACCTTCCATCAGGCCATCTTACTTACTATTTTTTCCAAGCCAATACATAACAACTTTTCTTAAAAACACAATTTTTTAAGATATACGTGCCCTGCACCACTATTTCCCATGTATGTACACTATTTTAAACTATAATACCCATGTATGTATGCTAGCTATGCCATTACATCCCGCGTATACCCACAAAAGTTGCAAAAAATAAAAAAGTTGCAAGGGATTCATTGAGATTACAGGTTATTGGGTAGTTTCCCAACCAATTGACCGCCTATTGCCCGTCACCCAACCGAATAACCATATTTTTGTCATATAAAAAGAGGTGTTGGGGTCTCATTCAAAGAAGAAACATAGCTACAGTGAAACTATGCCCATTTCACTTTCCCCCCATGCCCCAAGAATTTGCAGCCACATTGTGAGTTTTGAGCCAGAATTCCCTAATCTTGCTTTTTTTCCTCATTCATAAGCCTATGCCAATTCTCTAGAGAGAAGTGTGAGAGAAGAAATATACGTGGAAGAAGTTGGAGCTTGGTGAAGAGGATCCCAGGACAAGGTTTGAGGAGCAGTTGTTGATCTCATTTTGTAAGTAACTCTATGAGATTAATATAAAGAAGTACTTTTTCTGTCCCGCCATATGATGTGTTCAATATTCATGTTTGATTTACATTTTTTTATGACATCTAACCCACTAATTCATATATAGAATGCATGTTCTTAGTTTCTTGTTTTTCTTTTGGTGAATGCAGGTCATACTTGGTAGGATATTTGTAGTCGAGAAGCGACCAAACGCATAGGGATCGACATCAGACACAGAGTTTAAGGTAAGACTACCAGATCTCTATACTTTGTACTTTATGCATGAATGTGGGGTGTTGTCAGGATAATTGTTAAAAGTAGGATACTTTAGATGGTTAGCTCTACCTACAATTTAGAACCCCAATGTAGTCCATAAGGGGGTTTTCCCACTATAGAAGAATTGGTGACCATACTGGGGAACCTCTAGGGTTTTTAGGGGATCGTTTCGGGTGTCTTAATTGGTTTAATTACCTCTTTGAGTTCTTTGTAAGTTATTTAGTCTTTAAGGGATTCTGGTTTTCCATATCAGTACTCCCTGCCTTATCATCTTTGACTGTTGGTTTTATTTTTTGAGAATTTACAAGGGTGTATGCGGCCTGCAGTGGTTCTGCCCACGTACATATGCGCCTTACCTTTGGACAACCCACGTACATACACAGGCTTCTTAGGTATCAATTGTGTGCCTGTGTCAAGAAACCTTTTTCTCAAGAAGAGGCAGACATCCTCTTCCCTGATTGAAGTCTGAATTCTTATGGGTTTCTTGATTTAGTCCTGGTATCTGTAGTTATAGTCTTTGAGCCTTGGTTTGATGTCTGTATCTTTATCTTTTAATGATTTCTTTTGTTTTCGTTGAAAGGGTTTTTCTTTGATGAGTCTGTGAGTCTTTTCTATTTTAGCCTTTATGGTTCTTTCAGTGACTCCCTGTGATCCACAATAGACCTGAATTCAATTTCTTGGGTCTTGTCTTGTATTTACTTTTCCATTTTACTTTTTTAGAAGAAAAGAAAAAAAATCATTTTCAAGTTTCTTATTTTTGAAGCATATAAAAAAAAAAGGATTTGAGTTTCTTGTTTAGTTAAGTAGTTAGGTTAGTTGTCTTTACTTTTCAGGAAGAAGAGTGTTTTCTTAAGTTATTTATTGAATACTTAGGACTTGAAGTAGCTCGTAGTCGAGCGAAATTCAATTTTGAGTTTTTCTTTTAAAAATATCTTAGAAAGAAAAAATAGTTAGAAAAGTTGGTTAAAGAGTTTTCAATTTGCAAATCTTTGTTTGTTGAAGAAGAAGTAATTTTGTTTCTAGCATTTGTTCTTCTCTTTCGTCTCTTTACAAACACCATCAGTTTCATTTCCATTCCTTTGACTTAAGATAAACCACTTAAAATTAACACTTAATTGAAATTAATCAGACTTTCATGTTTGTAGGGTCCATCAACTAGATTAGGCTAGAGCCTTGATTTAGGTTGGAGAGGAAACTCTTCAAGGCTATAAAACAAATATAGGAGGCTGTTCTAGGGAGTGAAAAAGTCCAATAATGTGGAAATTATCTGGGACCCCCCTCTAACACAGGGGTTAAACACAAGGTCACGTGCAGAAAGGTAGCGGAGATAACCCCTTCAAATCCAGACCAATCGTAGCGGAGGAACGCATATAGAGGACTTATCTTGGGATTACATTGATCGCATTTTCCACAGAGCTTCATGGGTCTCGAATCCATTGAAGTTCCTCACTTGTCTTCCATAACACTTGCTTTTGATACCCTTGATAGGTTTCGGGCTTGATACCCTGCTCATTGCGGTCCACCCGAATATCGACTGTACCCGCCTGGTAGTTGTTCACGAGATGGAAACCTAGTTGCCTTTGATTTTATGGACTTACACAAGTGACTGCAGGGGTATACCGCGGTACCTAGGGCAGACATTGGGCCACATTTTGCAGAGTATGCCCGGAGGGTGCTTCCTTGTTCGAGTTGCACTTGCACTGGTAAGTTGTTGTAGTGTTGGCTGTTGTAACTGTTCTTCCAACTAGTAATAGTGGTTTTCTTGTTGCATCTCATAGGAACTTTTTCTAGTGTGTTTTTTGGTCTTCAATGTTAGAAATCCCTAGTGTGTAATTGATATTCTCCTGCAGTGGAAGATCAAGAGCTTCGTCGGTCCTGAAGGATTTTGGGCCTATCACCGGTCAACTTGGAGCCACCACTGCCACCACGAAGGCGAAGACTAGACTAGAAAGGGTCTTTTGAGGTGATCGGGCCACATGAAATTGTACTCGATCCATCTCCGAGAGGAGAACATTCTTTTCCAGAGGAACCGACTATTTATGACCTTGGAGAGGAAGATCTCGGTATGTATAACTCCCCGATCACTGACTTGTCGGTGCCACTTTTGATACAGCTTGCCCCTCCAAGGGTAACACATAATGAGCATCAGATAATCCTGCAATCAGCGATGGAAGAAAATGTCGCTAATTCATTAGGGAGTCCTCATACTCCCTCTACGACTGCCACAACTGGGGGCGTTCGGCCTCCTAAATCACCTTCACAAGTCCGAGCCACTATGGTCTTGACCGTCTCTACCTCGGGAAATGATTTGATTCCGTCCATGGAGGTGATCATTGCACCATTTACACAGAGTGCACCGTCCCTCCGTTTTTGTACGGGATGCCCAACTTTGACATGAACTCGGTCCTCAGCTACTCCACCCTACAAAATTTGGGTTTGGGGGCAGGGAGCTCTAAGGCTCCTATGCAAGGGTACATGGGGGGAACTTCAACCCCATATAACTCTTTCCATTACGGCGGGGGTCATATACCTCCATCGTCCACCTCGCTTGGTGGTGCTTCTCAGCACCCCACCCGACTGAACATGAATCACAGCTTGTTCAGAGTAGGTAGGCAAGGACCTTCTTCTAGTACCACACTGATGGGTTCTTTGTCGTTCTCTTTGTTAGGCACATTTGGTAACAATTATTTCTCATTAGCTTCCATATCGACTGGGGGAAACCCTATTTTTGGATCACAAAATCCTATGCAGGGTATTGTTCCTGCACAGGGGGCACACACTTCTCAAGGACCTTGGAATCCATGGCAGGGATCAGTTCCCTCATCAGGGATGTCGACCAGGGGCAACCCCTTCCATGGTCAATGGAACGCCAGGAAAGGCTCAATACCTATGCTCATAGGATCGGCAGGGGGCAACCCTTTCCAGAACCTTTGGAACACAACGTCAAGAGAAATCCCTTCTCATCCCTCAACATCCTATTACGAGAGTCAATCGATGACGTCTCAACCAGCACAGTATCCGAATGCTAGCTTAGGCCATGGTTTTTACTAGAACCTAGGCCAACAACCTAACTTTTCCTATAAACCTAGTGCCAGCCAAATACCAAGATCCTATCCTCTTGTACATACTCAACAACCTAAGCTATTGTTTCAAGCAACTTTTTATTTGCTAGAATTGTCAATATTATTGAATGACCCAATCTGTCACGATCCATGTTGGCCTGCTATGCTGACCAAGTTTCCCTTGGACATTCCAAAGTTCAAAGGCAAGCCTAAAAAATATCCAAGTGATCATGTGACCACATTTCACCTATGGTGCTTATCCAACTCTTTGAGGGACTCCATCCAGTTGCATCTGTTTCAACGCACTCTTATCAGGAGTTCCATGAAATGGTACATCGAACTCAATCACTCAAGATACTCTACTTTTGGTGAATTGGAAATGGTTTTATTAAATCATTTTCAATTACCTGTGAGATATGATATCGACATAGAACTTCTGGACAACTTTGAGCAAACAAAGGCTGACCATATCTCTGATCACATATGAGAATGGCAGCGTCGGAAGAGTTTGATAAGTCTTTGGTACCCCAACATTCCTACTGGAATGGTTCCTTAAGTCTTTGGTACCCCATCTATCCAAGGATGTAGCAACGTCGGGGGTCTTTTCATAGGAAGAGGCGATAATGAGAGCTCAAAAACTAGAGTTGATTTACTCTCAGTCTAGTTTGCTTTACAAAGTTATTCTAGATGCACCACGATCTATTCTTGATAAGACCATACACAAGTCTGGACCACATGTTGATGACATTTTTGGTTCATCACAAGAAAATCCCACTGATCCATTGTCAAACCAATTGCAAAAATTGTCGATACAACATACATTGGCCATCCCAACTCCTAGTTCGGTTGCTCCCCCTGCTCAGACATCAGATGTACACAACATGCAATCGACGAACCCAAAGGCCAACCAACAGGTCGAAGGTAAGAAAAAACATCGAAAGAAGGGTAAGGGGGATATTAAATCAACCAATAATCCTGGCAGGGGAAACACAGAGAGAAAGAAGTCAAAGTATCCATACAACCTCTGTGCGAAATACCACTTGACTAACCTGTCCCTTGACTCGCGAAGGACCAAAAGTTATTGGTGCAACAACAACATGTAGTGTTAATGAAACCATTTCCTCATGGGAAAATTTAACTCAAGCCTCTGTGAACATGGATGAGGGCATTTAGGGACCCCCTTCATCATCTAGTAATCCCTCAAACTCAAATATCTATATGTTGAAAGGTGAAGCTCACATAGCTACTAGGGCACATGATTACGGAACTCCAAGTACTATTGAAAAGGGTAAAGAAGTAAAAAACTTGTATGCTTCTCTCTAGATCAAGAGAACGATGGGTGAAACAATGAAATGCATCCCGAAAGGGGAATTCAAGAAGGCTTCACACAATCCAAATGCTAGGGCCACCCAAAACTACTTTGTGGTGGAGGATTTGTCACAAACCCCTTGTGTGATGTCTTCTTTGGAGGTCCTCCAGAGCTTCCCTTCGCAAAGAAAGCCTCTGCTAGCCACCTTAGGGTCCACTAATACATGCAATCCAGGAACTATCACGCTTGATACAAATGACTTGAAGCCTCATCTCCCATACCATGTCGCATTTCATATAGTAGTGGCTCACCCCACGAAATCTTCTACCTGGAATATTTTTCGTACGGTGATTGATGAGGGTGCCTCGACATGTGTGATGTTGTTGGAAGGCCATTGGCCAACCCATTTTGTCTCCTTCACATACTCTTCTTATAGATTTTGACAGTCGGTCGTTCAGACCACATGGAATCATTCCTTCTTTCCCAATGCAGTTAGGAGGGAAGACCATGTGCGTCGAAGTTGAAGTGGTCGATGTGCCTCTTGATTACAACCTCCTATTAGGAAGGATTTGGACATATTACATGCATGCAGTGGTTACCACATTTTTTGGGTCTTGTTGTTTCCATTGATCAATTGTCCTTCTCCAGACCTAACCCTTCATCGGGGGCATCCACGGTCCCGATGATTCATAACCCACAACCCAGCATTGTCAACGTGGGGGTTGGTTTGTGCCCACCTCTCATGGGTACTTTTGATTACCCGCCTCCTTTAGACGATGTCAAAATGATATCGATTGTCCCCAACCAGCCTAAGGATGAAATATTTTCAGTGTCGTCGTTCTTCACGAATTACTTTAATGATCCGTGGATTCTTCCTTCTCCATCAGCCATGATGGAAGGGACAGGGCACCATGGCATGTCCATTCCCTTGTTCGTGGAAAAATTTGCATACTCTATAGTCCGGCAAGCTTCCCCTGACCTCGATCTGACTCCCACATAGGAGTTAGATCTAGTTCTCGAGCCTTCCTGGGCTCAAAGTTCCCTTGCCACTATGGATTCCTTAGACTTGGTCTAACCCTTTGACGAGGTGATTTTAGAGGCATTGACTGGTCTAGACAGACCCTGGGATGATCTCCATCACAGATCATATTTCCTCCCAGAGTTAGAAAGAATAGAGGCAAGAGAATTTGTGTTGACTTTGACTGGAGATAGGTCTTGTCCTATCAATCCTCTGGCTACACACATAGTTTATGATGAGGGTAATATGGAAACCATCGCTAAAAAAATACCTATAGATATCTCTAGAACTGTTGGCATCGTGGACAATGTCTTTGTCGGAGCGGACTGTTCCCCCTTGGAGATTCATATCTATACAAATTTATTTAAATAATTCCATGATGTTTTTGCCTGGTCTTACGAGGAAATGCCAGGCATTGATCCAAGAATCGTCAAACATGAGATTACGAATGACCTTCATGCCAAGTCAATCCTGCAGAATCTTTGTCCAGATAATCCTCGGAAAGCAGCAACTATTAAGGCTGAAGTAGAGAAACTACTTAAAGTTGGTTTCATCTACCCCATCCATTTGACTCAATGGGTGTCAAATCCAGTTCCAGTCAACAAAGAGTAGGGAATGATTTGCATATGTATGGACTTTCATGATTTGAACAAGGCCCGTCCAAAGGATAATTTCCCCACCACATTCATTGACCAGATTGTTGATGAATGCCCAGGTTGTGAGGTATTTTCTTTCATGGATGGTTTCTCGGGATACAATCAGATACAGATTAAGCCCGAAGACCAGCATAAAACAAATTTTATCTGTTTGTGGAGCACATTTGCATATCGAAAGATGCCTTTTGGCCTAAAGAATGCTAGAGCCACCTTTCAGCAGGCCATGTCTTTTTCTTTCCACGAATTGAAACACCTAGTCGAGGCTTATCTAGATGATTTAGCATCATGATATTGGAAGAGAGATGATCATCCCACACACCTCCGACTTATCTTTGAGCGATGTTTCTACTATCAAATTCACTTGAATCCAAACAAATGCAGTTTCTGGATGACGTCGAGTCATCTGTTAGGTTTCATAGTGTCAAAATTAGGGATCATGGTCGATCCTATAAATCTTGAGGTGATACTTCAATTGCCTCCCCCGTGTAGAGTCCCTCAGCTTCAAAGTTTACAGGGAAAAGCCAATTTTCTTTGGAATTTTATCGAAAACTATGTCGAGATCACTAAAGGGTTTATGCGTTTACTGAAGAAGGGAGTTCCTTTTAATTGGGATGAAGCCGCTCAATTCTCTTTCGAAGCATTGAAATGCACCCTCACATATGCCCCTCTACTTCGTCCACCCAATCATAATAAATATTTCTTATCATATTTGGCCGTGGCAGAGTTGACCATCGGTATGGTCTTGGTTCAGGAGGATGATTTGCTTGAAGAACACGCCATTTATTACCTGAGTCGAGGCCTGGTTGGACCAGAACTCAACTACTCCCACTTTGAAAAACTTGTGTTGGTAGCAGTGCATGTTGTCCAATGGTTCCATCACTATATATTGTTTCGAAATACCATCGTCATTGTCATTGTGAATCTGTTCCAATACATGTTGACACAACGTGTAATCGACAGAAAGATCAGTAGATGGATTTTTATCCTCCAAGAATTGGACTTGGATTTTGTGTTTGTGAAATCTAAAAAGTCGTTGGTCTTTGTAGAACTTATATCGGAAGTTCCGGTCGAGTCAGGTGATGTTATGCTTGAAGAATCACCGATTAAAGGAGATGTTTTTATGATTTCATCTTCGGACCCCTGATATGAAGATATACTAGTCTATCTCCAGAATTTGAAGTGCCCCACCTCTGCTTCTCATGATGAGCATCGACATATACGCCATTAGGAAAAAAAATATCTCATACTCGAAGACACTTTGTATCGTCGAGGTGTAGATTGCATCCTTTGTCGGTGCCTTACCCATGAAGAAGCGAAACTCATGCTTAACGACTGCCACATTGGAGCATGTGGTGGTCATTTGTCTGGGTTGGAAACAACCCAAAATATTCTACGATCTAGTTGTTATTGGTCGACGTTTATCAAAGATTGCATTGTATCAGTCAAGAAGTGCCACCCATGTCAGATCCTCTCACGAAAGATGAGGGTACATCCTGCTCTCATGTTTCCCGTCATCACAATTGACCCCTTGACTAAGTGGGGGATTTATTATACTACATGCCACCCCCCTTCAACCAGGGGCACCGTTATATCATCCTAACAGTAGAATACTTCAACAAGTGGGTCGAAGCTAAGACAATGTTCAAAGATGATGGAGAAACAACAAATATCTTCTTGTTTAATCAGATAATAGCAAGGTTCGACATCTCGAAGGATATTGTCATTGACCATGGCAGTCACTTTCAGAACAAAATGATGTCTGAGTTAACGACAAAGCTAGGGTTGAGACAAGAACACTTATCACCTTATTACCCACAAGCGAATGGTCAGGTGGAAGCTATGAATAAGTCTCTCAAGACCATTCTACAATGAACGATCAATTTGGCCAAATCAAATTGGCCTTTGATGTTGTACTCAACATTGTGGGCCTACCGAACATTTGTAAATAATGCCATTGGTTTCTCACCTTTTCAACTCGTTTATGGATTGGAAGCAGTCTTGCCTATAGAATGCCAGATCCCATCTCTTAAATTGGCAGTACAATTATTTCCAGACACTTCACCACTTGAGGAATGCTTATTTTATCTCGAGCAACTCAATGAGAAAAAATTCAAGTGTCAGTATGATCGGTCCGTTCATCCTCAGATTTTTTCTGAAGGTGACCTTGTCCTGGTCTATGACCAAGATAAGGATCCCCTGGAGGAAGTCAAGTTCAAACCCATGTGCTTTGGACCGTTCATCGTGAAGGAGGTATTAAAGAAGGGCGCTTATCATCTGGTTGAATTTGAAGGGAAAGATTTAGTGGAGCCTAGAAATGAGCTCTACCTCAAGAAGTATTACTCGTAGGTGGGTAGCCTTGGGTGACTTCTTGTATACATGTATAGTTCTTATAAATTTTTTAGTTTTGTCTTTTTTTTAATGGACGTGTCATTTTTTATGTCATCTTTTTCACTGTGGCAGATGTCAAGTGAATCGGATATGTTCATTGGATTCGTGGATGGTGCTAGCCGACACACTCAGAGGCTTGCTTCTGCAGCTTGGGTGATATTCACACCTCAAGGCCAGTTGTTATCTTTTGGAGGTATCTGTTTAGGTGACGCCATAAACAATTTCACCGAATACAGTGTAGTAATAGAGTTTCTTCGTGACGCTTTGTCGCATGGTATCTCTTACCTCTGTGTCTACTTAGATGCACAATTGGTTGTGTCCCAATTAAATGGGGTTTACCGCGTTTATGATCCTACTCTACATCGACGATTCTTAGGGTACATCTCTTAGAACTTTGTTTTGATTACATTACGTGTATCCATGTTCCTAGGAGATTGAATCAAATGATAGATACTCTATCTAATCAAGTATTATATTGGCATATTGCACACACGTAAGAAAAAGAACACACATACACATGTAAATACATTTGTAAATAAATGTAACCCATAAGACAAAAAATATGTACATATATATATATATATATATATATATATATATATATATATCAAAAGTATCAGAGTACATAGGTGGGCCCAAGAACCTCAAAAAATAATGAGTCTAGTATATAAAGTGGGGCTTACGCCCTCAAAAATATACAAAGAGTGCCCTTGATACGGAAATGGTCCACCCTAAGCTAAGAAAGAGGCTTATTGGCCCTGCCATAGTGGAATACAACATTTTCCAAACACAAAAATAGCTGGACCCAGGTCCATGGCACCCCAACAACATGAGGTTGCATAGATGGAAGGAGATCCTCGATCTCGGCCATGGGCACAGTAAGGGTGAGTGCGGTCAAGTTCCACTCCACTCATCTAAAAACTCTCTTAGCCTCTCCGGTTGGAGGTACCCTCGCTATTGTTGCTGGTCTGGCGACCACTGTTGGTAATGCCTCTGGTTGTGGACGACACTTGCTCTGTGAAAAATCAACTGGACGCACTAGTCCCACATCTGTACATAATAGATACAAAAGTTGTCGAGTGCTCCGGTGTACATAAAAATGATATATATAAAAATAAACTAAACAATTAAAAACTTTTAAAAGAAAGAGTACCTAACTCTCCTTTATCTTCTCTGGGAGGTACGAGAATGTCAGGATCCCTGGAGAAGTTGATCCTGGCATAGGGGTATTCCTCTATAGTCAGAATCTGTCGAGACCACTAGTCGAAAAAAGTATCATCAAAGGCCTCAATAGTCCTCCCTCCCCCTTGTCATGGAAACAATGCTACCCATATGCACACTGATGGGAAGGAGGCCACGTGCCCCCATACTATCTCTCGTGGACTAAGACTGAGTACCCTCTTGAAGAAGAAAGAGAACAAAATACTTCTTAAACCTGAAGTTCTTGTTGTTTCTCCCACAACACTCTGTGAGTTGTATCTTCATGCACTCTAGCATGGTTGTACTCCAATCAAACACTTGTGCATTTAAGCACTATACTGCACAATGCATATGCGCTTGGGAGGCCTGATGTAAAGTTGTGGATCCAGTGATCTGCCCAATAAGTAAAACTATCACTTTTAGTGATAGGTTGGTGATTTTGTGGATCATTACCTGTTAATAACCAAATATCAATATAGCATAGAAAAACCTCAGAAAAAGTACTCAACGCCTTGAAAAAGAGATAATTTCAAATAATAAGCCTCTTTGAGGGGGAAACCTCTTTTTACCCCACTTAAATGTTCAAGTACAAGATGATTCAAAATGGAAATGTATCCTTGGTATATATAGGAGACTAGGAGGTATAATTACAACTAATGGCCTAAAGCCGACATAAATAAAATAACATTACTAATATAATATGCCC
>SNQJ01S0028047.1:149623-162863 GCA_010110895.2 Picea sitchensis | reverse complement strand
GGGCTTTTATTTCAATTCTTTTATGCCCTCTTTTTTTTTTTTTTCAAATTATTTGTAGAATGAAAAATCATTTGTCAACAAAAATAATAGAGACATATAATATCCCAGTCACCAGTTGATTCCCATAACTTATGGGGTGATAACACAATCTATGTCTATAACTTTGCAATTTAACTTTAATTTTTTGTAACAGTAAACCTGTTATTTAATTGAAGACAAAATATCTTGGATTGATGCTGATTTATAAAATGATAAAGGATGATCCTACAATCACCCTCATGACAATTTACTTATAGCATTGAATGGTCATGAGTGAAGAGGTATGCACCTCTTGATCTTTTCATTTATTTAATTAAATGATATTTATTATTATTTATTGTTATGTATTTATATTTATATTATTTATTATTATTTATGTATTTATGTTCGTAATATTGCCATCCCCCTTAATATTTTTGCTTTGTTCTCAAAGCAAGGTCAGTGATGGGTATTGCCGGAGAAAATGTTCTAATTCCCATGATGAATCTTCTTTTGGAAGGTTTTTCCATTTGATGAGATATTCCTTAATGGTACTGGAACGCAACACATTTTCCTTAGTGGCAAGAATACCCTCTACTTCTAAAACAATTCTCCAAGAATTTCCATTTGAAATGGTTGAGCTTTCCCAAGCACCTTCTTGAGAAATGAGACATGGAAGATGTTGTGGATGCGACAATGGTCTGGTAATTCCAATCCATAATCTACCTTGCTATTGTTTTTGTTAATTCGAGAAGGTCCATAGAATTTTGGAGCCAATTTATTCTTCCCTTGTTGTTTAAGGGATAATTGTTTGTAGGGTTGGAGTCTTACAAAGACCCAATCACCTTCTTCAACCTCTCTTTCTGACCTACGTTGGTATACTAGTTGTTTCATTCGATTACAAGTTGTTGCTAGGTTTTCTTTTAATATTTTGATGATTTTATGTTCTTCCTCTAGTTGATTTTTTACTTCTTGGACCTTTGTGTTAATTAATGAAATCTCTTTCCATTTGCGAGGTTCATAACCATATAAGGCTTGGAAAGGGGTCATTTTAGTGGAAGTGTGATATGTATAATTATACCACCATTCGACTAAATGTAACCACTGAGACAACTTATTTTGTTTATCTGTCGTAAAGAACCGAAGATAAGTTTCGAAGCATTTATTTACAATTTATGTCTGATCATCTGTTTGTGGATGGTAGTATGAGCTCATATTAAGGGATATTCTTGTTTGTTTGCAAAAATATCTCAAGAATTTTCCTTTAAATTTTGCATCCCTATCGCTTCAACAATAACCTTTGGAAACCCATGCAATTTATAAATGTTTTTGCAAAATACATCTACAATTTGTTTTGTTGAGTCGATTTTCCTTACTGCCATGAAATGTGAATATTTCGTTAATATGTCATCCACCACAAAAAAATTATCCTTACCGTCAGACATGGGTAACCCTTCATTGAAATCCATCAAGATATCTTCCCATTTTTGGTCAGGAATGTGTAGAGGATGAAGTAACCGTGGAGTCGTAACATTTTCATTTTCATTTATTTGACATATGTCACATTCGACAACAAATTTTTGAATATCCTTATTCACTCCCTTCCAATAAAATTATTGTCATGCATTATAGTAGGTTTTGAAAAATCCTACATGTCCTGCTGCTGGGAATTTCCGTGACTACTTTAAGATTTTAAATTTTGAAGATGGAATTAGATAGATTTTGTCCTTATACCATAAAATGTCATTTTTTCCATTCAAATTTGGGGTTTTGGTCCAAATTTTTTATTATTGAATTAGATTCAGGATCGTTGGCATATTCAACTTGGATTTCATCTAGAACTAATCATGAATCACTACTATTGTTGCATATGCCCTTACTTCATCATCTTTTCGTGATAATGAATCAACAACTACATTGTCCTTCCCCTTTTTGTGTATTATTTCCATATCAAAGGTGGAAAGTTTTTCCATTCATTTTTGTTGTTCGGTTGACAAGGTTTTTTTCCGTAGTAGATATTGAAGACTGTTGTGATCAATACATATTGAAAATTTACTTCCTAAGAGATATTGTTGCCACTTAGATAACACATGCATAATGGCTAGCATTTCATTATTATAGGTAGACTTTAAACCTTCCCTTTTGTTGACCTTTCGATTTTCAAAATCTATTGGATGGCCATCTTGCATTAACACTACTCCTATTCCAAATCATGATGCATCACACTCTACTACAAAGGGTTTTGTAAAATATGGTGTTGCTAGGATAGGTGTTGATGATATGATCCTTTTTAATGTTTCAAAACATTCTTCTGCTTTGTTATCCCATTTGAATGAATTTTTATTTAATAGGTTTAACAATAGTGTTGTCAAATGAGTGTAGTTCTTGATAAATATTTGATAATAACATGTTGATTCGAGGAATCCCCTTAGTTTTAATATGTTGTTTAGTTTTGTTCATTCTGTGATTGCTTTTATTTTACTGGGGTCCACCTTGAATCCTTCTTGGGATATGATATGACCAAGGTATTCTACTTCTTCTTTACCAAATGAACATTTTGATATTTTTGCATAAAATGATTTTTTTCTAAGAGAGAAAGTACCTTCTCTAGATGCTTCACATGTTCCTTCCAAGTCTTATTGTAAATAATAATATCATAAAAAAAGACTGGTACATACTATCTTAAGTAGGGTTGAAAGAGTTGATTCATAGTTTTTTGGAAGGTAGCAGGGGCATTTGTTAACTCGAATGTCATCACCTTGAACTCATAGTAACCTTCATGTGTTTGAAAATTAGTTTTTTCTACATCCTCTAATCTTACTCAGATTTGGTAATACCCTAACCTTAGATCCAATTTTGAAAAGTATTTTTCTCCATGGAGTTCATCCAACAATTCATCTATGAATGGTATAGGAAATTTGTTTTTTATAGTTATTTTATTTATCCCTCGATAGTCTATGCGTGGTCTAAAAGATCCATCCTTTTTTTGAACCAGGATTATTGGGGCTGCATATGGGCTTCTAATTGTTGTAATAACTCAACATTTTAATAGGTCTTGAGTTAACCTTTCTATCTTTGTTTTATGGTGGTGAGGATAATGATAGGGTTTCATATTAACTGGCGTTGAATCTAGTTTAACCTCAATTATATGCTCTATCCTTCTTTCTGGAGGAAACTTCATAGGTAAGTCTTGGAATACATTGTCATATTTTTGGATTAACGCTTCAATCCCTGGGTGTTGAGAATGGACCACTTCTGATGCTAATATCTCCATATGATGACATTTTGCCACGTAAGCTGGTGCTCCCTTTCGAATTAGTCTCTCCATTTGTTGTGAGGATATAATTTNGGGTGGTTGGAATCTGTATAATTTACATTTTCTTCCTTCCCATTTGAACTTTATAAAAAATTTCTGGTGATTTGCAGAATAGGACCCCAATGTTTGTAACCATTGAATTCCAAAGACATCATCTACTCCTCCCAAGGGTACTGTATAGAACCCAGATTCCAATTCATAATCTTCTATTTGTAGCTTGACCTTGTGACACTTTCCTACTCCTTCAATTTTTTTCCATCTGCCACCATAAATCTTATATCTGTGGCTGGATACATGAACATATTTAATATTTTTGCAACATTTATATCTATGAAATTATGGGCGTTATTGATTTTTTTAGCTTCAAGAGGTATTCCCACAAGAGGCCAAGGTGCCAGGCATGTGGGAATCTTCGTTGTCACCAAACTATCCTTTTAGTTTGGTGAAAACCCCCTTGGATTTTAGTGGGGGATTGATGGGTTTGTTGATGGGCTTTGTGGGCTTGTGTTGGGGATTCATACCCACAAGGAAAGCCTAATTTTATGTTGGCTTGTGGAGGGAATTCTATGGTGACCCCCAAGGATTGTATATAAAGGAGAGAGGTGTTGGCCCTTGGTTATGCAATAAAGTGAAGATTAAGGAAGATAGGCAAAGTACGAACTGCACGGAAGGCACATTGACTGAGAATGAGTTGAAGTGGTCAAATAAGTGAAAAAGAAGGATCAAAGGAAGGAAAATCTAGCCGTTGGAAGAGAAGACCAAGGAAGACAGATCAACAAAGAAGATGGATTGTGGACAACTCAGCAAGTGGAAAAATCCATCAACGAGTGCTTTGGAACACCTCGCGAAAAATAAGGAAAGACGGGCTCACGAAGCCCTGAAAACACAGGTCAAGTGGACCTAGGGTTTTAGACACCTAGGGTTTTGGCATTTAGGGTTTTGACACTTAGAATTCGGTCTAAGGTTGTATGGGAGTCATTTTAATGTATAAATAAAGATCTAGATGACAGAAGAAGGTTCGTCATTGTGGGTTAAGAGAGGGATTATTGTTGTGTGTGAGAGAAGCATTGCATTGTGAGAGCATTATTGTATCGTGGATCTTCAGCTGGGTGCTAAGATCAAACCTGTAGCTAGGTGCGCAGGGAGGGGAGAGAAGAAGAGAGAAGAGAAAGAGAGATATGCAAGCTAAGTGCACATATAGAACTGTATGTTTCCATTTAATATATCAAGAAGCACAGTTCTGTGGATGTATCCCTAGGGAGAGGGTGAACCACGTATATCTTGTTGTTATGTGTGATTGATGTTGTGTTAATTGCCATCTGTTATGTTGTTAATTCATTATTGTGATAGATCTGAGATATAACTTGTGAAGTATGTTAAGGGTGGTAAAGAATATCTAGATTGTTGTGTGTTGTTTCCTTGGATCCACTTTTCACTTCCCCTGGTTGTAGACACTTGTGTCCTACAACCCCCTATTGCTACTTCGGGTGAGACTGCATCTACTCTGCAGGTGTTGCTGAAAGGGCCAGTAGTTAGGGCTTGTTGGTGCCCTGTTATAGTTGAACCCTGGGTCTGCCCCTGTGCCAACAAATGGTTCCGTTGCCGGGACCATGATCTTATTGAGGGAATGTCAAGGTGGTTTCCATCGAACACAAAGATTCAGAAGTGGATAGAGGAATAAGAAAAGGACTTCGCTGAAGCCTAGAACAAGAACCCTAATCTTAGTATAGAGGATTGGTTGGGAAGGTATATATTTACTGATATACACGAGATTTTTTTTGGAGGAATTCATAAGGAGCTATATGAGTGGTTAGCCAGATTAGCAGATACCCAGTTTGAAATCAGATCTAGACCACCTGTGGTTTGGACGTCGACGCTGATCAAGAAGGTCAAGAGAGTTGATAACACTGTGTCAAGAGAAGTGGATCACTTGTTTGATAACACTATTGGAGGGCACATTATTGATTTTGTTATTGACATAGTAGAGTCATATAGCCAAGTAGAGAGATATTTCTTTAAGGGACCTAGAGGATAATTTTTACACTTTTTGAAGTTGAATATCAAGATGCTATTACATGAGATGAACATCTTGAAGATACAATAATTGGTCGGATTGAAAAACTAATGTTCAAGAACCCAAACAATGAAAACGACACAGAGGTTGGACATACGCCCAGTGGGAGAACCTTCAAAGAGGTTCCTATGGTGAACCTGTTTGAGCAGACTCACGAGCCACTGGCATAGGAATAAGGGTTCTACAGTGGAGAGGAAGAAGAGTTATTGAACGAGGAACATTCAGAGTCCACTAGGGAAGAGGAAGGGAAGACTAAAAAACCTCGCCGAGAAGAATCAAAGACTTCATGAACTACGCCTACCATTGAAGTAAGTACTATTACTCCTCCTGTTGTTCTAGCACGTTAAGTAACCAGAGTAGTCAGAGTTATCTGAGAACTCAAAGAACTGTTACTAGCAGTCCAATACATAATCAGTCAAGAAACCTAGGAAGATCTATGACAGATGAAATGAGGTTACCTATCTTTAGAGGAGATGGATCTAAAGATCCTGATCAACACTGGTTTTTATCCAAAGTTGTAGGGATCATTAAGCAAGTCAATGATGAAGATGTTAAGAGAGATCAGTTTAGTACTACCTTGAGAGACCACACACTGAGCTGGTACATGAAGTTTGTTAAATGGACTGTATAGCCTAAACTGCTGAACGATATCAAGATTGCATTGAGTGTAGAATTCAAGAAACCCAAGTCAGAGTCATAGTGCATTAAAAAAATGAAATAAATCAAGAAGAGAGTAGCTGAACCTGTTTGGGAGTTTGATCAGAGGTTTAAGACCTTGACAAGCCGCTTGAGTTTTCAGATACCAGACGAGCAAAACAAGGAATGGTTCATTGCTKCCCTCTTACCACACATCGGATTTACTCTGATGCAAAAGAAGGYCACTTCAYAGGTTGAGGCGTTGGAGATCACCATGAAACTAGAATCAACCCCTATGGGATAATCCAACTCAGGTATGAGTCAAATTTTGAGTCAGCTAACTAGCTCATCTCTACAGGTTGAAGATATGAAGAAAGAAAAGGGAAAAGATAAAAGAAAAGACATATGATGTATCATATGTAAATCAAAAGGCCATGCTAAGGAGCACTATCCCCTATTTCATGAGTACTTGGCCTCTAGATTTTTGATCCCTTTGAAGTAGGTTACTCTACCTTGGTGCAAGGTATGTAGAAATAAACATCGCCCTGGTGAATGTTATTACATGCAAAAATATGTCCAGACACCTTCCAATATTTACTGCACATTTTGTAAATCTGTGGGGCATGATGAGAAGGACTGTAGGGATTATGACCTCTTGCATGAAAGGTCAAGAGATAAATATAGGATTCAAGGAGAGATGCAGCCAGAGGGAAATGCTACGCAGTTTAATTATCTAGGAAGAGGAAAATTCAAGCCTCACGGTGGATTCAGAGGATTAGGATGAGGAGGAGGCATGTGTCGAGGTCGAGGTCAGATCATTTGTTATAATTGCTCCCAGCTGGGTCATTTGGCAAGAGATTGTCAGAACCCTTGTACCATTTGCATCTACTGCAACTCATTTGAACATGTTATTCAGGATTGTCCAGCATTGTTAGTGAAACTTCAAGAGAGGTGAGGAGTAAACCAACAAGTCCAATTAATATTAGGCAAACCTCGCGGAGAGGATCCCATAGTTTCTATTATCACGAGAGGAGGCACTGTTATAGGAGAAGACATGGTGACTCTAGAAAAGACTACAGAAGAATCAATGGTCAGAAGAGCTGTAGAGAAGACACAAGTGTTTGATCCAAGGAAAGAAAAGAAGACATTTGAAGAGGCAATAAGAGAATTTGGAAGAGATTAGGATTCTTTATCGAAGGCACAACTAGAAGTGAGAGAATGTGGGATGCCTCTGGCATTCGATAAGTCTGCCGTGCCTGGAGATGGAAAAGAGGTAAGCAATCTTGTCAGTTTCTTATATACGTTCATTGATTTGATTAAGGATGGAAGAGTTGTGCAAGAGCTACAAAATTTGATCAGACAATATGAGATAGGGAAGATAGATCCTCTGCTGAATAGAGCAGTACGTCAAGTATCCAGAAAGAGAAGGAAAAACAAGGAGCCGCACCTTAATGCTCATATTGGAGACTATGACATAGATTATGTGGTCCTTGACTTGGGAGCATAAGTCAACATTATGACGAAGCATACCTGGGCACTAATGGGAAAACCTAAGTTGATATATTCTCCTATCAGGCTCAGGATGGCTAATCAGTAAGCAGTAAGCCCCTTTGAAAGACTGGAGCATGTCCATGTGGACACCAATGAGGTAAGAATGTTTGCAGACTTCGAGGTGATTGAGATAGTTGATGAAAGTTGTCCTTATCCTGCGCTGTTAGGAATTGATTGGGCTTTCAATAATTCCACTATTGTTTACTTAAAGAAAAGAAGAATGAAATTTGAAGGTGATGAACTTAGGGTCATTACACCTCTTGATCCTGATGAAGGTCACAGATACACAGAACCCATCAGAGAAGAAGACCGCGCATACCAACTAGAGAATATATATAAATTGACAACAAGACAGTAGGATTACATTAATCCTACAACAGATGGGAATTTAAGATGGTGAAGTGACAACGCATTCTCATTAGATTCAGAAGAAGCACTAGATAATTGGTAGAACAAACTGTATGAAGTTTCTGCACAAAGGTGTGCTATATTGACCAGGGAAGTTCGTTGGATTGGCACATAAGTAAGTAATCTTCCTACATTTGATGGTTTAAATCATTTAGAAACATTCTTATTGGAATTTGAAGAAGTTGTACTATTACAACAAAGACTGTTGGCATTGGATGAATCCTTGAAAACAACGCTAGCGAAATGGTGGGGGACACACAAGAAGAACATTGCGGACTGGGCACAATGTCGCACTTTGATGATAGTGCACTTTTCGGAACAAGCTGAAGGGTGCGAAGTCCGATACACAGGTCAGAGCTGTCCAAAGGACCATGTGCAAAGTTCTAAGGAGGCCTAGAGCAACATTCCTCAAGAACAGCGGGTGCACAAGTTCATTATCACTTTGGATACTATGCCCATCAATTGGTATATTCAAGCAGAACTGTCTCTCACCACTTCAGATTGGTACGGTATGACTCAAAAATTTGTAGCCACATTTTTATTTGAAAGTCAATACTACAAAATATATCAGGCTTTACAAGTTGTAAGATAGAAAGTCTTTGAGGAGGCACCTAACCTCCCTTTGGATAGAGAAGAAGATGAGTGGATTGCCCCTCTCCAGAAATTACAAGGTTGTTACAATATCAATGATGATGAAGATGCTGATCCTAGGAATGTGAACATCGCAAAAAATGAAGGATAGAGAGACATAGAAGGACCATGGGTTGAGGTACCTTTCATTGGACAACCAATAAAAATCAAGAAAGTTAATATTGGAACATAGCAAGCACCTAAGTTGGCCAACTTTGGAGATTATTGGGATGATGCCACTATTGATAAGATTATAGAATTACTACATGAGTATCAGGACTTGTTTCCAACCAAGTTCACATACATGAAGGACATTAAATGGCCCATGGGAGAAATGAAGATCCCCTTAAAACCGGATGCAAGGCCAGTCAAGAAGAGACCCTACAGACTGAATCCCAAGTATAAGCAAAAATTCAGGATTGAACTAGATAGAATGTTGGAAGCAAGAATCATAGAACCTATCGAAGAATCAAAGTGGATTAGCCCTATGGTGGTCCAGGATAAGAAGTCAGGAGAGATCAAAATCTATGTAGACTTGAGGAAACTGAATTATTTCTGCTTACATGATCCATTCCCTACATCGTTTACTAACGAAATGTTAGATAATGTGGGAGGACAAGAAGTTTACTCCTTCACAGATGGATTTTCAGGTTATCACTAGATCAATATTGCTAAGGAAGATCGCCATAAGACCACATTTGCAACATAATGGGGTTCTTTCCAGTACATAGTGATGCCTTTCGGATTGAATAATGCACGAACCATCTTTTCTAGGGTGGTGGTCGAAGCATTCAAGGATTTTTGACATAAATTTTTGTAAGCATATTTTAATGATTGGATTGTTTTAAGCTTATTGAAAAATCATATTGAATGTTTAAGACTAATGTTGGATAAGTGCAGGCAATGTCAGATTTCCATAAACCTGAAGAAATGTATCTTCTTTTCACCCTTTGGAGTGCTTCTAGGCCATATCATGTGTAAGCAGGGGTTGTTGGTAGATCCTTCCAAGATTGCCATCATTGTTGATCTACCTCCTCCTACTTCGGTTAGACAGCTGCGCACTGCGCTGAGACATACTGGATACTACAAAAAGTTCATCAAGGGTTATGCACAGATAACAACACCAATGGAAAATATTTTAAAGAAATATTGTCAGTTTCAATGGTCAGAGGAATGTCAACAGAGCTTCGACACACTAAAGTAGAAAATGGTCACTGCGCCTATTCTGGTTTTCCCAGATTGGAGTAAGGAATTCCATGTTCATGTCGATGTGTCATCTATATCATTAGGAGCAATGTTAGCACAACTAGGATCAGGAGATATTGACCATCCGTTAGCCTTTTCTAGCAGGAAGCTCTCTACAACTGAGATAAATTACACTACCACTGAGAGAGAAGGTTTAGCTATGGTGTATGCACTGCATAAGTTTAGACAATGCTTGTTGGGAGGACATTTTAAGATGTTCACTAATCACTTTGTGTTGAAATACGTAGTCAACAAGCCAGTGTTGGGGGGAAGAATATGCAAATGGCTACTGTTATTCCAGGAATATGATTTTGAGATTATGGTCAAGCCAGGGAGAATGAACAAGGGACCTGACCACTTGTCTAGTCTAGAACATGGAGAGGAACCTACCAGTTTGGAGGATACACTACTAGATGCACAGTTGTTGGCCATCATAAAGGTTGATGATAACTTCGCTGAGATAGTCCAGTACCTATATACAGGAATGGCACCTCACGAACACAGAGTCATTTAGAAGAAACAATTGGTAGTTTGTGCTGTAGATTTTTCACTTATATCTGGACAAATATATAAGATGGGATCCATGATATCTTGAGAATATGTGTTATGGAGGAAGAAAGACCACTGATTTTGGTAGAAGCACATGAAGGCATCGCAGGAGGACATTATGCCAGAAAAGAAACAACACATAAGATTCTTAGAGCTGGCCTCTGGTGGCCCACTTTACACAAAGATGCTAGGGAATACTATAGAGCCTGTGATGTATGCCAAAGAGTTGGGAAAACTTCTATAAGAAATGAGATACCTTTATCACCTCATCTAACCTTACATGCATTTGAGAAATGGGCCATTGATTTTTTGGGACCTATCAACCCACTAGGAAAGTGCACAAGAGCTCGATACATCATCACTGTGACAAAGTATTTGACCATATGGGCAGAAGCAAGAGAAGTTAGGAACTGTAGTGAAACTACAGCTGTACGGTTCTATTTGATGATATCATAACCCGATTTGGATGCCCGAAGATCCTTCTGAGCGATCAAGGTACACATTTTATTAATAATACTATTGAAGCCTTCACTCAGGAATTTGAAGTTCATCATCAGAAGAGTACACCATACCAACCATAGGAAAATGGTACAGTCGAAGCTTTCAATAAGATCTTGGAGACAACACTGACAAAGATTTGCAGTGTGAACAGAGATGATTGGGATTTGAGAGTACCAACAGTACTATGGGCATATCAAATGACTTGCAAGAAGCTGACAATGCATACTCCCTTTAAGTTAGTTTATGGCCTAGAATCAGTGGTACCTATGGAATATTTGGTTCCTAGTTTGAGAATTGCAGCATTTACATATATGGATGACACAGGTGTTGTACAAGACAAGCTTGCGCAGTTGGTAGAACTAGAAGAAGACATGTTTATTGCAGGATTTCATCAGCAGGTACAGAAGGAACGAGAGAAGGCCTACCATGATAGACATATCAAGAGGAAAGCATTCAAACAAGGAGATTTGGTGCTAGTATATGAAAACAAGTTCATGAAGCATCCAGGGAAGTTCATGACACATTGGCTAGACCATATGAGGTTGCCTATGTTACAGAAGGTGAAGTTGCGTAGTTGAAGACCTTGAGTGGAGAATGGAAGGAAGGTTTAGTAAATGGGAGCCGGTTGAAATTGTATTATGACAACCAGATGCCTCACAACTCTCAGTAAAAGCATAAGAAGAAGGGTCCGGGTACCAGGTGCAGTTGAAACTGGGTACCAGACACAGAAAAGATAGTCTGCACAAGGAAGGGAGGGACAGAGAAAAAAGCACATGCTGCTCTGTGTAGTTTGAAGTTAAAGTGAAACAAAAGGTTCAGTCTTGTAGTGCCTCGGGACGAGTCACATGTGAGTGTTGGGGGCCTGTTGGCCCTTGGTTATGGAAGAAAATGAATATTAATGAAGAAAGGCGAAGTATGAACTATGCAAAAGGCACATTGACTGAGAATGGGTCGAAGTGGTTAAAGAAGTGGAAAAGAAGGAGAAAAGGAAGGAAAAGCTAGCCGTTGGAAGAGAAGACCAAGGAAGATAGATCACCAAAGAAGATGGATCATGGACAACTCAGCAAGCCGAAAAATCCATCAATGAGTGCTTTGGAGCACCTCACAGAAAATAAGGAAAGACAGGCTGACGAAGCCTTGAAAACGCGGGTCAAGTGGACCTAGGATTTTGACACTTAGACTTCGGTCTAAGGTTGTCTGGGAGTCATTGTAATGTATAAATAAAGATCTATATGAGAGAAGAAGGTTTGTCATCGTGGGTTAAGAGAGGGATTATTGTTGTGTGTGAGAGAAGCATTGCATTGTGAGAGCATTATTGTATCGTGGATCTTTAGTTGGGTGTGAAGATCAACCCTGCAGCTGGGTGCGTAGGGAGGGGAGAGAAGAAGAGAGAACAAAAAGAGAGATCTGAAGGCTAAGTGCACAAATAGAACTGTATGTTTCCATTTAATATATCAAGAAGCACAGTTATGTGCACGTATCCCTAGGGAGAGGGTGAACCACGTATATCTTGTTGTTATGTGTGATTGATGCTGTGTTAATTGTCGTCTGTTATGTTGTTAATGCATTATTTTGATAGATCTGAGATATAACTTGCGAAGTAGGTTAAGGGTGGTAAAGAATATCTATATTGTTGTATGTTGTTTCCCTGGATCCACTTTGCACTTCCCTTGGTTGTAGACACTTGTGTCCTGCAACCCTCTATTGCTACTCCAGGTGTGACTGAATATGCTACGCAGGTGTTTCCAAAAGGGAGAGTAGTTAGGGATTATTGGTGCGTTGTTAGAGTTGAACCCTGGGTCTGCCCCCGTTCCAACAAGAGGTCATTGTGACATCTCATTGTATCATAATAGAATAATGGAGTTAGCACAAGTGAGTTTGCACTTGTCCTAGGAAGCTTGGTGATTTCAACAAAGGAAAATTATGCTAGGGTGGAAAATCTGGCCTAGGGTTGAGGACTCTCTATCTTTTGTTCTTGGCAGGGAAAAACACATTGCATGTGTGGGAGAGAGAGACAACTACAAAGGGAAGATATTGTACGAAGTGGAGGGAGCCATACGAAGTGTCTGCATAGTTTTTCACAAGTACACGGGTTCCAGTGGGAACACTCGTGTACGTACACGAGTTATTGTAGGAACAATCCCATACATTCATACAAATTCTTCTGGGTAGGGGCAGGTCCATATAGAATGACATTAGGTGACCTTAGAAAGTTGTATAGGCGGTCTGCAACATATTTGTGGGAAGAGGATATTTCTATAATATTGTCGAGGTTTGATTTTTCTTGTTTGTATATTGGAGGACAAGGTTGT
>SNQJ01S0028047.1:135699-149613 GCA_010110895.2 Picea sitchensis | reverse complement strand
CTTTTTAGGGCCCCAAAATGTCCCTGGAAGTACAAAAAGATGTACTGACATGAAAACTTCCAAAATATATCAGTTGGAATAGGTGGGAAGCCACCAATATCCACTTGGATGCTGTGTAAGGATTTAGGACAGCCCCGGAAGTGCAGAACCCACAATTACAAATAAATTTCCCCATTACAGATAAATGTGTTGAACTGAAAACTATCAAGATGAGCCAATTGGAATTTGGAATAGGTGGGTGGCCACCAATATCCACCTGGATCAATCCTCCCCCCTTAGGAATCAATGGTCTCCATTGCGTTGAGTGCCCAGGGAAGAGGGGAAAGCATTTTCTGAATCTGAATCTTGGTGAGTTGTGTGCCTTGTTGGAAAGTTGCGTTGCTTGGTCTGTGGAAGGATATCACGAACCTATTGTTGGCGGGGTTGAATTTGTTCCACCAACCTGTTTTCTATGGGCTTGACAGGGCATTGTGTAGGCATCATTGTCGATGAAGAAACAATATCTTCTTTCTCTTCGGCAATCTTCTTCTATTGGATAGAAGGTGTTGAGGTTGCAGTGGTTGTAGTGGCCTTCTATGCATCCTTTGAACAGACTATGAAGAGGATGAATTTTTCAGTATGAGAGATTACCTTGGGACATTGTTTTGGTGAAACAGTAGTCGGAACTACCTCCGGTATCCTATAGAGCTGACCCCAAGAGTAATATTGACACTATGGGGTCAAGATTCATAAACAACATGACGTTTCCACATATATGATTGGCCCAAAACAACATCATGTACATCAAGAGGGGAAACATCACATAGTACCACATCATTGAAGGGTTGTATGCCATAGGAAAGGTGGAACTGTTGGTTGACACAGAGATCTCGTCTCAAGTGAAGCCACCTGATGTTGTATGGTTGCAGGTGTGGTGTTGTCGACAACCCTAACTATTTGACGACCTCAGCTGAGATGAGGTTCTTCTGGATGTCATTATCAACAATGAAATGCAACGGGGTCCCCTTCACCCACATTTGTGAATGGAAGAGGCGCTACACCTCTTCAGGATCTACTGGTTCTTCTGGTTGAATTCTTGCGGTCATGACAGTAGCAGTGGGGTTTGTGTCGATGATTTTTCTGTTTTCAATATTTTATGGATCAGATTCTGAATCGAGGTTCGACTCCTTGTCTTTGACCTCAGCCACCAATGAATTTTTCAAGCGACATTCATCGATGTTGTGCCAGGGGATATTGTGGAACTCGCACTACTTCCCAGTGTCATT
The DNA here is from genome assembly GCA_010110895.2 of Picea sitchensis. Classification (NCBI taxonomy): domain Eukaryota; kingdom Viridiplantae; phylum Streptophyta; class Pinopsida; order Pinales; family Pinaceae; genus Picea; species Picea sitchensis. The sequence goes on along the minus strand of SNQJ01S0028047.1, from coordinate 148,348 downwards.
CTTCATCTTTCCCTTACCCTTCTTGTAATGTGTCTTGGATAGTAGGTTATTGGTTAGGGTCGTCTTCACCATGCTTTGGTTGTTGCAGATTTTTAGACCCGACCTCCCATTTGTTTTGATGCCTAAATTTATGCTCGATTTTGACAGCATATCGATAGGAAGCTCCCAATGATGAGATGTTTAGGAAATCCATTTCATTTTGGATGTACCTATGCAGATCCCCACAGTATTTCGGAACCAAATGTTGCTCAGAGTCTTTGATACCCATATTGGTGCATAAGGCATGGAAAGTATTTGTGAACTCCGACACTTTTTGGCTCTTCTCTTGCTCCAGTGTGGTCCATCTCATGTATTGGTATTCATATTTATCAACAAGGTAGTATTGTTCCTTGACCGCATCCACAAAAAAATCCCAAGTGGGCTTGGCCCCATATATTCCAGATTCCTCTGTGGAACTTTGCTCCTAGTAAGTTTCACACCAATGTTTGCATGGGGGAGATCCTTGAGGAGTGCGAAGGTGATCTTTTCCCTGTCGGAAAAATTGTGAACGGAGAAATAACCATCTAGCATATTTAACCATTTTTCTAAGGCATCCGCATCTATCTGACCTTCAAATATGGGAATATAAAAATTAAATTATACCTTTAAGGGAGAGGTTCCTCCAAATTGGTCACTTGATGATTAAGTGCATGTTTCTATCGGCATGTTTTGAAGGATGTGTGCAATTCTCCATCATTTCATCCCTCTGTCGTGCGAGAGCTTTCTCAAGAAACAAGTTAGTAGAATCTTCTACTATGTCATTTTTCTTTTCTTCCACCATAGAGGGTTTCTTGGGCGTGTGAGAACGGTTTTCCAAAAGAGAGACAAGCTCGAGACCCAACTTCCTATACTCAGACCTCGTTGGGGACATGCACTGAAAAATAATCAAGAGCAGCCTACTCTATTACCATTGATCCGGATTATTTTCGGAATGAAATGAAAGCAGAGATATTACAATGAAATACTCATAAAAATTGTCAGAAATAGAGAGATACAACAATACATGATTTCTATTAATGAAAGAAATGTACAGAGACTGTAAAAATACAAAGTGCAAGATTCACTAGAATGGTGGCAGCTTTATCTCTGAGAAGAGATGTGATGGCTATGCTCATTCACAAGAATATCATTACAATGAGGCTCTGGAGGCCTTTTTTATGATAAGCATGAATTCCAAAACCCTAGACATCCAAAAACCTAACCCTAGGAGATGAAGCACCAAAAGTCATGTGGTCCCCATTGGGGTAAGTTAATACATTAACTTCTCGGGGTCATAACTTTTGCATATGATCTTTGTTTTAGGTGTGTGATAGCCCATTGGAAATGTCTTTCGAGAACTACGCATTATTTCGTCAAACTCTAACTTTGTCTACAATTTGACTATGGAAAACCAAGAAAATATTGTTTAGGGCCCCAAAACGGCCCCGGAAGTACAAAAAGATGTACTGACATGAAAACTTCCAAAATAAGCCAGTTGGAATAGGTGGACAACCACCAATATCCACTTGGATGTTGTGTAGGGATTTAGGACAACCCCGAAAGTGCAGAACCCACAATTACAAAGAAATGTCCCCATTCCAGAGAAATCTGTTGAACTGAAAACTGTCAAGATGAGCGAGTTGGAATTTGGAACAGGTGGGTAGCCACCAATATCCACCTGGATCACATCCTTACCAAAAAATTAAAACATAATCATCCTCTTTTAAAAGGAAATTCATTAAATTTTAAAAATAAAAGTTTAATTAAAACTTTTATTAAAAAAGGAGAGGGACCCATTTTCAATATACTTATATTAATGATGTGAGTTCATTAATGAGGAATTAATAAGTCACTAATTAAAGGGAATGTTTCAAGAAGAAACTTGTACGGGAATTTCAAGAGAGGAAGAAAACCTTAACTACTCAAGTAGTTAGAAAATCTCTTCTTAAAAAGAGAAGAGAGGTTTCATCAAAGGTTCCAATAATCAGTATTGTCAGAGGAGCATGGCATAATATTAGAGGAATAAGAAGGTACATCCATCGATACACAATCAAGATTCTTATCAAAAGAAATAAATCTTCATCTTCTCCATTCTTTCTATTCTTCTACACCACTTCTCATAACTTTATGCTTGAATGTCATAGTTGGGCACAAGGCTGAGTTGTTGAGTGTTTTTCTTCTATTCTTATACAAACTTCTCTTGTATGATCATGAAGTATTTGCAGCCACATACATGGCTGTCAAATTTTTGGTAATGAAGAAAATGTCTCATGAGTAAACTCCACAAAGAATTGCTTCGGGGTTGATCTTAATTGTATCTTGTAACTTTGAGTTTTAAGTATGAGATATTTGAGGTTGACCTATCAATTTATCTTTTATTACAAATTGTGGTACTCTATTAAAATTCTTTGAGATGATCAAATCATTCTCTCCTATTTCTCATGAAGAATATATGGATTCGTTTATATAATAGTAAGAATATTCTGTGTGGTGTTGATCACAATCTAATTCTGATGTTGAAGCCCTCCTTCAATATTTTCTTATTGTAAAAAGACTTTTGTTGCACATAAAGATCATATTGGGTCATTGAAGAACCATGTTCATATAAATCCAAGCAATAAATATTTGGGTTTTGTTGCCTATCATTATCCCTAATCCAAGATATTCAAAGATATATCTTTTAGCCAAAGAGGAGAAACACCTCTCTAAAAATGAAGAGGGACTAATATCCTCATGAGGTTGTTGTTTCGATCTTGACAGATCTGAGCATCAACATTTTTGGCAACCACACTAGGGACCGATTTATTTTCAAGATATTTGAAGAACCAGAAATATCCATGACTCGAAGTTTTGAAAATAAGATTCAAGAAAATTGTTGCTTATTTTAAGCATGGCTCACCTTTTTTGTAATTTCAAAAAGAACCGAGAAGCACCAAAGATTCGGGAGAATGAAATCCCTGGAAAATCCATTGGAAAAACTCTAAATGAAGGATTTCATTCATTTTATGATGCTCCTTTATATCTTTCATCAAGCCCATCAATGGATTCACAAGACTCAACAAAAGGAACAATTTCCCAAAGAAGAAGGTGACTACATAGAGATCCTCTAAATCTACCAGAAGAAAATTTTCAAATGCCTAATATTTCTATGGAAATTTTTTCTACATTCTTTGGGAATGCTTTGGAGGATGCAGAGAAAAATTGTTTAGATTTGAATGTGCATGTGAAATTTCCAATCTCACTAAATATAATGTTACATGTAGATTATTCTTGCAAACTCTACGTGGGAATGCTCTTGAATGGTATAGTTCATTGTCGCCTGGAACCATTACCAGTTGGGATGTACAAGAAACTTTGTTTATTGAAGAGTTCATTCCATATGTTGTTTTCCACCCACCCTCTCCCACATGGACACAAAAAGATGAAATGAATGATTCAGAAGAAGAATATCATGAAACACTGCAAGAATTTTTTGAATCAAATCTTGTTGTTGAGAATGAAGGAAAGAATTCCAAAGTCCAAGAAAAAGATATCGGCATCTCATATGAAGAAGAAATTAAAGATTCTCCACCAAATGTGCAATCAGAATTCAGCCAAAATAAATAAGAATCGGTGGAAGAAAACAATTTTGAGAACAAATAAGATAGTCATTGCATAGAAGAAGAACATTGCCAAGACATCGTCAATGAAACAAGAATCTTGAATGTGGAGAAAGAATAAAAAGAGAATGTTTTCAAGAAATAAATTTCTCATTTGATTGAATATAGCAGCACTCTTGGGAAGCCAAGAGTATATTATATTGAATATTGGTTCAAAAGTATTGTCATCCCACCAATGCAAACAAGTCTTCTCCATACATTGCTCGATCCTATTGTGGTACATTTTGGGCATGCTCCTGATTTTCATGCTCTTGATTTATTGGTAGAAACCCAATATTTTTCTTACTGTTGTAGCCCATTTCACAAGTCAATTGGATGCTTGAATGGCTCCATTGTAAATCTTCCTACACCTAAGGTGCCCATTTCTTTCAAGTAAGTTAGGGTAGGTAGATCATGTATGTACGTATTTTGTTTCTTCAATTCAGTTTTGCATAATAAGGCAGTATTTATATTGAAGTTTGAAGATAACTCCATGAAAGAAGAAGAATTACAAGAGTTCATTTTGAAGATGACTCCATATCCCAATGGAGAAGGAAATTGGTCTTGAGATTCTGGTGTTCTCAGCAACCCATAGGGGGTCACTGTCCCGCAATTGGAGCTAATTGTTGACCAAAATTTGGTCATCTATATTTTCCCGCTCTTGGATTCATAAAATCCTTGATATAAAAAGAAGACATTTTTTGAACTTTTATAAGTTCATTCTGCAGCCCTCAGTCTCAGCTTCGTCATGTACTTTTTGGATCAGAAATTTGTTTCCATATGCCTAATTTATTCAAGATCTGGTCTAGAGGTCCGACAAAAAGATTATAAGAATTTTGCTAAGTATCATGTTCTCCCCTCCATTTTCGAGTTATGACTAAGTACTCTCATCACTTATTTCCCTCACCTTCCATCTCCACACTTAACCATTTTTCTCTTTTCCACTCTACTCCTACTACTCTCATACTTAACCGTTTTTCCATTTTTTCTTCTCCCCTCTTCTCCTTTCCATAGTCAATTTATCATACTCGCGGACTTACATGTTATGCTTTCACCAATCTTCTCCCATATGCTCCACTAGTCTCTGCACAGACGTTTTTGGGACTCTTCCTTCATCTCCTCATCGGGTTCGCGGGTTGGTGGACTCATACATTCCCTCATCTTCTCACACTCCCTCACTTTCCAACCCACTATCTACATATTACAATCTCTACCTCTGACGCCTAGATTTCTCCCCTTACCTCCCTTCTCATTCAAAACTTTAACACTTAGAATTTTTTATGAATTTGTCAGGTTCGCGGGTGGGTGGACTTGCGTATTTATTCACCTCACCCTCTCACCTCCATGAACCCACCATTCTCCTAACTTTGTTTCCTACACTTTACCTTCTCCCTTACACACCTCACTCCCCAACTCGCCAACCCATCTCCACATCCTACAAACTACCTCCTTGACTTCCGCTACCAACAATTTTCCCTCCTCCCCTCTTGTCCCATATCCCATACTTAGCCAAATTCTCAAAGATATTCCAAGGCATGAAAACCAGCAAATGAGAATATGACACATGGAAATTAATGAGAATATGACACATCGCAACTCAATAGTGGAGACATGTGGCAACATACAATTTGAGACATATGGAAAAATCCTATTGGGTACACATAGCATATTATTATCGTATCAAGTGATGACATGTGGCGAATTGTGAATGATTGACTCATATGTTTATTGGGCAAGTTTGGAATATAATTATAATCAAAATATTATTATTTAATCAATTTTCGAAGAGGAGGTCGAACCCCTTAAGCTCCATAATCTTCTTCTCGTGTTTCTTACTAACTGTATAATACACTTAGTATTGTATACCATGAAGATTTGTAATATCCCAATGAAAGTGGGATAATATTTATGAATAAATAGTCAAAATTTCAAAGAGGGAGAAATGAATTTGAAATCAAAGGCTGAGATTGCCCCAAGACATCATATCGACAATGGTTGAGTCGCGATCTTGCAGAGGCCATAACTTGAGCTCCAGGTGTTGGAATCATGCAAACTTTATACCATTGGAAAGGTATTTCGACGTAGAATATGGTGGTATAGGTTTCATTTCTGAAAGTTGATACATTTTTCTCAAAAATTAAAATATCAATCAGCTTCATTTTTAATCGGCATGCATGACACCTCAACTTCACGAGCTCATATCTAGAGATCCGGGCGACAGATTTGGGAAAATTTTATATCGTTGGAAAGATAAGACGATGAAGATAACATCAGAAGTGGTTTAAAGGGATGAAAATATTAAAAACCTTACAATAAAATTAAAACACAGTCATCCTCTTTTAAAGGGAAATTAATTAAATTTTAAAAATAAAATTTTAATTAAAACTTTTATTAAAAAAGGAGAGGGACCCATTTTCAATATACTTATATTAATGTTATGATTTCATTAATGAGGAAATAATTAAATGGAATTTTTCAAGAATAAACTTGTATGGGAATTTCAAGAGAGGAAGAAAACCCTAACTACTCAAGTAGTTAGAAAATCTCTTCTTAAAAAAAGAAGAGAGGCTTCATCGAAGGTTCCAATAATCAATATTGTCAGAGGGGAAGGGCAGAAGATCAGAGGAAGAATAAGGTATAGCCATGGATACACAATCAAGCTTCTGATCAAAATAAATAAATCTCCATCTTCTCCATTCTTTCCATTCTTCTACACCACTTCTCATAGCTTTATGATTGAATCTCGGAGTTGGGCACAAGTCTGAGTTGTTGAGTGTTTTTCTTGTATTCTTCTACAGAATTTTCTTATATGATCATGGAGTATTTGTAGCCACATACATGGCTATAAAATTTTTGGTAATGAAGAACATTTCGCATTAATAAATTCCACAAAGAATTGTTTCGGGGTTGATATTAATTGTATCTTGTAACTTTGAGTTTTAAGTATGAGATATTTGAGGTTGACCTATCAATTTATCTTTTATTACTAATTGTGGTACTCTATTAAAATTCTTTGAGATGATCAAATCATTCTCTCATATTTCTCGTGAAGAAGATATGGATGTGTTTATATACTATTAAGAAGATTGTGTGTGATGTTGATCACAATTTAATTTTGATGTTGAAGCCCTCCTTCAATCTTTTATTTTTGTAAAAAGACTTTTGTTGCACATAAAGATCATATTGGGTTATTGAAGAACCATTTTCATATAAATCTAAGCAATAAATATTTGGGGTTTGTTGCCCAGCACTTTTCCTAATCCAAGATATTCAAAGATATATCTTTTAGCCAAAGAGGAGAACCACCTCTCTAAAAATGAAGGGGGACTAATGTCCTCATGAGGTTGTTGTTCCAGTCTTGATAGATCCGAGCATCAACACAACCATTCATCTCTCTTCTAAGCTCTATAAATTACTTTCCTCACTAGTTTTCATCATTTTTAGGTTTGTATCTTAGTTTAGAACATGAGGATGTAGTTTTCATAACTTTAATGGTCCTTGAGCATTAGAATGGTAAATGTGAATGATTCAATTCAAATTAGAATGGGAAGAAAGTATGCATGAGAGAGGGGAAGGTTCAAACTCCATGATGATGAGATCTCTTACACTTCCCCATGATGATTGCACCCAACCCCCATGGCCTCATTGTGTTGAAAGGTGTTTTTTACAACCTAGTGTGAGGGATATGTGTAATTCCTTTTGTGCTCAACATAAATTTGACATGTGACATTTAAAAAAGATATTAATAACACCAAAATAGTTCAAAGTCGACCATAAATAAAATCTTTCAATGTGCAACTTAAATAAAACAATTTTATATTAACTTTATGAGGTAGATGTGCAATTCCTTCAATGCTTGATATGAAGTTGACAACAAAAATGTATTTCAACATTCACGTTAAGTGAAATATTTCAATATCAAAGATATATCAAAGTTGACAAGTGGCATTTAAACAAATATTAATAACAAATAATTTTATATTAACTTTATATAGAGAGAGATATAAAGTAATTGAAAGTAAAAAAATTCTTATTATGCTAATAGGTGCTTTCTACTTCCCAATATGAGGTAGATGTGTAGTTCCTTCAATGTTGGATATGAAGTTGACATGTAGCATTTAAAAAATATTAAAAACAAAAAATTATATCAACGTTCAAGTTAAGTGAAATATTTCCATATCAAAGATATATCAAAGTTGACATGTGGCATTTAAATATTAGTAACAAAAAAACTTCAATGTCGACCATAAATAAAATATTTCAATGTCCACCTTTAGTAAAATATTTTTTTTGTTTGCTAGCGTGTTCGTTACATGTGGGACTAGCCTATGGTCTAAGAAACTGTGACCCGAGGGCATCTAAGCCATCAAAAGCACCAGGGGATCACACTTGGCCTGGGCCACATCAACCCTTAACATGGTTGAAATTTTTTGGGTGTCTCTTTCTGACTACCGTGAGTTTCAAACCTTGGCTGCCTTACAGAACGAAACCCTCAAATTCCAATCGTGCTAGCAGGATTTGAATTCAAGATTGAAGGACATGGGGGTGGGATTTGATCCACTTATGTGTGCATGGGTCATGATATCATTTAATATAATATCTTTGCGTGCAACCACACGTTCAACCACTACCTCAAGGTGTCCCCATGGATCCAGATTATGCAATCCTCATTGGAATTGAACATTGTCCAATGGTAAAACAACTCCTTGCTTTCCTCCATTGGATCCACCCTTTGGGTTTATTAAAATATTTTTATATCAACTTTATATATGTGTGTGTGTGTGTGTGTGTGTGTGTGTGTGTGCTTTTTACACTCAGTACGAGGGAGATGTGTAATTCTATTAGTGCTTAATTAAAATATTTCAATATTTAAAATAAAAAAAAATCGCTTTAAGACCATATGCGGTTTCACTAAACAATTCTCCTTCAGACCATATATAGTTTCACTAAACAATTCTCCTTCAACATGTTCTAGTCATGAATTATATATGTAATCAAGCTTTAGCAAAGACAAACACCACTCCATAGATGGATGATTTGTTTCTTGTTGTAGTTCTATTTATTGGTTAAAACATTTCAATGGTGTGCTAGTGAGACATGTGATCACTTACATTCTCAACATGGAGTTGACATGTGGAAAACACGCATGCATGCGTGTGCACACACACACACACACACACACACACACAAAGAAGCAGCATGGATCCATCTTAACTTTGTATTTATCATATTAATTTTGGATCATATCAACTCCAGATCAAATCCCTCAAGGTGCAAACCTTTCATCAAGTTCTTTCATTCTAAAAAAAGAGTTTTCACATCCAGGAATTTGATTCCTCTCTTCGATAGTTCCTAAGTTAAGATGGATACGTTGGTAACTATGTGAGTTATGCTTCCTCACCAACCACCACATCCATTGAATGATTCAGTTCTAAGTCAAATATGGTGGATGCTATTAAAATAAGGCACATGATAAAATAGGTAGGAGCTAGAAAACACAAAAAATATTTCTCCCTTCTTTGAAGCCCACCTTTCCTCTTCCCCTCTAGTAGAAACATATCCTATCTCATGCTCTTCGTAGCCATCTAGGACCTTTATATTGATTTTCAAAATAATATTTACATATCTTGAGCCTACCATGGAAGGTCTATTACATGGTACATAGAAAGCATAATATTGCAATTACATGTTTATTCATTCACTACTTTGTCCATCCCTTGAGCTTAGCATTAGGAATCCATACAAGATATTTGCATTACTTACACATGTGGTTGTTTATTTAAGCTCATATGGCTCCACTACTATCATTACAAACACTTATTTTCAATTTATACACAACTATACAACATGGAAAGAGTCAAAATGTAGGTATTACAAGAAGAAGAAAATAATTGTTGTGGAATAAAATCCCAACATAAAAATGAGCCATTATTAACATGTAATATCACATAAATAACAACTACACACTCAAAAAAACCCACAAGACATGATACAAAAACAACTCACAATGTTAATATTATATTATAGTGTGTTACTAATTACAAGTCAAAGAAATTCCAAAATAGCTATCCATTGCTCCACCTACTCTGGATATCAAATATCATATTCCCATGGTGTACACATAAAATTTTAAGGATCCATACTTATCTTGTATGTGTAGAAGCCTAGAAGAATCTTACAAAATCTCAAAATGCCAACTATAAATGTTGATGATATTTTTGTTAAAAAACTCCAAATTTATAAGGATTTAATTTAATTTCTATAAACATTTCCATATTTTTCAATAAAAACAATTCTACTCTATAGAAATTGCCATGATTTGATAGTATACACATAAAATTTTAAGGCTCCATACTTATTTTATATGAGTAGAAGCCCGAATCATACTAATTCTCAAAATACCAACTACAAATGTTTGTAATATTTTTATAAAAAACTTCTAATTTATAAGAATTTAATTTAATTTCTATAAACATTTCCAAAATTTTCAAGAAAAACATTTCTCTTTTATAAAAATTTGGGTAAATAATTGATCAATCAATTTTAGAAAAAAAAAATAACTAAATATACAATTTAGTTAATAAACCAATAAGATATCAAATAAATTTTTTTTATTTTTTTTTTCATGTTCAATAATTTTTTCTTTTAAAATCTCAAAAGTTATATAATAGGAATTGCTATATTAAAATATTCCCAAATATATATGAAAAATAAAATTTGTGTTTCTAGTATTTAAACCAAAAAAGATAAGAAAAAATTAACTAAATATACAGAATTAGTTAATAAACCAATAAGATATTAAATATATTTTTTTCATATTCAATAATTTTTTTCTCACATTTTAAAATCTCAAAATTTATATAATAGAAATTGCTATATTAAAATATTCCCAAATATATATGAAAAATAAAATTTATGTTTCTAGTATTTAGACCAAAAAAGATAAGAAAAAATTAACTAAATATACAGAATTAGTTAATAAACCAATAAGATATTAAATATTTTTTTTTCATATTCAATAATTTTTTCCTCACATTTTAAAATCTCAAAAGTTATATAATAGAAATTGCTATATTAAAATATTCCCAAATATATATGAAAAATAAAATTTATGTTTGTAATATGAATGCAAAATAGTGATTTAAACATTTAACCCCTAAAATATATAATGTTTACTAATTGCCAAAAGCAAAACAATATTTACATATCTTAGCTTACCATGGAAGGTCTATTACACGGTACATATAAAGCATAATATTGCAGTTACATGCTTATCCATTCACTACTTTGTTCTTCCCTTGATCTTAGTATTAGAAATCCATACAAATATTTACATTACTTACACACGAGGTAATTTATTTAAACTTATTATAAACTCTTATTTACAATTTATACACAACTATACAACGTGGAAAGAGTCAAAACCTAGGTACTATAAGAAGAATAAAATAATTGATATATAATATCACATAAATAACAACTATAACAACTACACACTCAAAAAAACCCACAAGACGTAATACAAAAACAACTCACAATGTTAATATTATAGTTTGTTACTAATTACAAGTCAAATAAATTCCACAATAGCAATTCATTGTTCCACCTACTTTTGATATCATATATTTATGGAGTGACTAGTCATATTTCCATGGTGTACACATAAAATTTTAAGGATTCATACTTATCGTATATGTCTCAAAATCTCGAAAAATCTTACAAATTCTCAAAATGCCAACTATAAATGTTGGTGATATGTTTGTAAAAAAACTCCAAATTTATAAAGATTTAATTTAATTTAATTTCTATAAACATTTCCAGATTTTCTAATAAAAACAATTCTACTCTATAAAAGTTTTCATGATTTGATGGTTTACATATACAATTTTTTGGATTCATATTTTTTTTTATTTTTTTTTATTGTATGTGTAGAAGCCTAAACCAATCTTACTAAATTTCAAAATACCAACTATACATGATGATAATATTTTTATTAAAAACTTCAAATTGATAAGAATTTAATTTAATTTTTATGAACATTTCCAAAATTTTATTAAATTTCAAAATACCAACTATACATGATGATAATATTTTTATTAAAAACTTCAAATTTATAAGAATTTAATTTAATTTCTATAAACATTTCCAAATATTTTTATTAAAAACTTCAAATTTATAAGAATTTAATTTAATTTCTATAAACATTTCCAAAATTTTCAAGAAAAGCATTTATACTTTATAAAATTTTGGGTGAATAATTAATCCATCAATTTTAGAAAAAAAAAATTTACCTATATATAAACCAATAATAAACCAATAACATAGCATATATATATATAAACATTTCCAAAATTTTCAAGAAAAGCATTTATGCTTTATAAAATTTTGGGTGAATGATTGATCCATCAATTTTAGAAAAAAAAAAATTANTGATGGTTTACATATACAATTTTTTGGATTCATATTTTTTTTTATTTTTTTTTATTGTATGTGTAGAAGCCTAAACCAATCTTACTAAATTTCAAAATACCAACTATACATGATGATAATATTTTTATTAAAAACTTCAAATTGATAAGAATTTAATTTAATTTTTATGAACATTTCCAAAATTTTATTAAATTTCAAAATACCAACTATACATGATGATAATATTTTTATTAAAAACTTCAAATTTATAAGAATTTAATTTAATTTCTATAAACATTTCCAAATATTTTTATTAAAAACTTCAAATTTATAAGAATTTAATTTAATTTCTATAAACATTTCCAAAATTTTCAAGAAAAGCATTTATACTTTATAAAATTTTGGGTGAATAATTAATCCATCAATTTTAGAAAAAAAAAATTTACCTATATATAAACCAATAATAAACCAATAACATAGCATATATATATATAAACATTTCCAAAATTTTCAAGAAAAGCATTTATGCTTTATAAAATTTTGGGTGAATGATTGATCCATCAATTTTAGAAAAAAAAAAATTA